>PVKE010009039.1:0-45956 GCA_004027555.1 Craseonycteris thonglongyai | reverse complement strand
CCCCTCCCTGCCATCTCCCCCCTGGGCTGCCCCCCCTCCCTGCCATCTCCCCCCATGGGCTGCTGTCGCTCCCAAGCCCAGGGTCCTTTCTCCCTCCTTCCCTCTGGGGTCTCTGAGACTCTCTAGTGGGCTCATCTCTCTTTTCTTTCTTATCTCTGTGCTTTCTCTCCCTCTCTCTGTCTCTCACTTTGTTTTCCAATTAGCCTCTCTCACTACTGCTCTACATTTTCCTCTTCCAAAGCTCATCCTCTCATTCAGGTTTCTTTCTTTCTTCCTTCCTTCCTTCCTTCCTTCCTTCCTTCCTTCCTTCCTTCCTTCTTAGATTGATTTTATTGTTTGAGAGAAGGTGAGAAAGAAAGAGAGAGAGAGAGAGAGAAGGGGGAGGGCCCAGAGCAGTCTCCATAGTTGCACATCATTAATTGTGACATAGTTTCATTTCACACAGATGGATGTGGGGCCACGTGGGGCGGGAACAGAACCGGAGGCCTCCCACATGGGAGGTGAGAACCTTCACCGCCATCTCAGTGGTTACCAGTTGCATCGCAGTTCAGCATATGGGTTTGCATGGGCTGGGGCCGGGATTCGATCCCTGGACCTACTGGTTGCAAGGCAAGTGCTCAACCTGCTGAGCTATCCTGGCGTGGCATCCCTCACTCAGGCTCTTTCTATTCAGGCTATCCATCATCTGTTTATCCATCTTTCTCTGTTTCGTTCATTCTAATGCATTCTCTGTGTCTATTTTCCTTTGATATTAATTCACGTGGTCTCCCTCTGAGTTTCTCTTGAAATCTCTGCGATTCTCTGACCTGTGTGTATGTCTCTCTCTCTCTCTCTCTCACACACAAACACACACACACACTCCTCTGCTGGCTTCTGGCCCCTGTCGCAGCTCCTCCCTGTGTCTCAGCGCCGTGGCCCCACTCTGGGCAGCCGCTGCTTGGTGGGCAGGCTCCAGGCATGCGTTCAGGGCTGGCCCAGGACTGAGGAGGCTGGCAGGAGCCCCAGTGTGGAGAGGAAGAGGGCACAAGGCCCGGACCAGTGAGAGGTGCCGCCCTAGACCTGGGAGGCAAGGTTTGATGTTCAAAGCACAGGCTGGTGGGCATTTAATCTTGAATGTTCTCTGGCTCCTTCCACAGCCTCTCATCTCCCTCCTCTTCGTCTCTCTCCCGCAGGTTTGTTCCCAGCAGGAATCCAGCAAGCGCCTGGGCCAGACCCTTAACACGGCAGGCAAGGCTGGGCCAGAGGAAGCGCCCAGAGGCGGAGGGCCTGGTGGGCAGAGAGGGGCAGCGGGGTTCTGGAGCAGGGGGCTCTGGCCCTTGAGAGCCAGACCGACCTCCCCCCTGCACTTACGGGAACTCCTTGTCTCCCAACCTGTTCTGGCACCTTCTCTAGAAAGAAACCCCAGACTGAGCCTAAAACTCCTCACTATTAAAATGAGGTCAGTGGGGGTCCTCACCTTGGGGGGGGGGCACGGTGGACCTGAGCACCCCGTGCTGGGACCGGTGGCTGATGTGAAGGAAGGAGCAGGGCCCAGCGTGGTGCTGGGCACAGTGGGCACGTAATACTCAGTGTGCTGAGCAAATGAATGTGTGAATGCACCTGCCTCTAATAACTCTCCCATATTCTCCGGACCATTTAAAACACTATCGTGCCTCCATAAATACCCACATTTCAGTGCACTGCAGTACTGGCTGCCAGGCGGACACGGAGGGCCGGGGGCAGGAGGGGTCAAGTCAGCTTTGTCCAGAGGCCCAGGATGCCAGAGGAGGCCCGGTCACTGCTGGCGTCCACAGAGGCCCCCGAGAGGGTCACACCCCTTGGGGCCAGTCATGCAGTACTGAGAACTCAGCCTGGCTTCTCTCTGGGGCTCCTGGCCCTATGCCACCACCGTCCCTGGTCCCCACCCTCAGAACAGAGGCTGCATCTTTGGCAGGGCACCCCCAACCCCTCCTCCATCCAGCCCTGCCAGCCTTCTTCCCTCTGCCCCTGGCCACACCTGCCCCTGCCCCTGCCCCTGGCCAGTCCCCGTCTATGCCCTCCTCTTCAGCTTCATTTCTGCCCCCACGAGGTTAATCTCACCAGCCTCTAAGCAAATGTACACACACATATACACATACCTGCATACACATACATACATATACACACACCAGGCATGTATACACGCACCCCTAGAATACAGCTAGAATGCGTTCCCTCCTCTCTTCTGGTTCCCAAATCCTCCCTGTAGTTCAGGGGCCCAGCTCAAGCCCCTGCTCTAGGAAGTCTCCCCCATACTACCTAGAGCACCTGCTCTTCTGGGCATGGGCCACCCCTCCCCATGCTGCACTCTGAAGGCCTCAGATGGGCCCCCCTGTCCCATGCATCACCCTGTCCCTGCCTCAGTTTTATTGTGGGACTTATCCACTCCAGCAAGAAATATGTAATGCACCCCTGCGCCGTGCCGGGCTGTACCGGCCGCCGTGATCCAGCGTGGATGGGACTTGCTCCCTGCCTTCAGGAGCTCTGGGCATAGGAGAGGCAATTGCTTCACCTTGACCTTCAAGCCTCAGTCCACAGCAGAGACCAATCTAGAAGGAACTTGTGGTGCAGGGTCCTGGGCTGTAACAGAAAGAGGGTCCCACAGCACCTGGGGGCCTCACCTCCCCGGTGCTGGTTCACACAGCTTCCAAGCTGGAGTCCGGTGGGGGGGGGGGGACGTGGCCACCGCCCCCTCCAGCGGGAGGGAGCGCCCATCACGGCTCACCGCTGCTCCCGGTTACCTGTCAGGGTTCCTTTGAGCGTTGGTCTCCCAGAGGCCGGCCCCCAGCTCACCAGGCAGCACTGATGGCAGCTGAGGAGCTGCTGCCCTGGGGAGGCTGGGAGACAAATTACTACCCCCCCCCCACCACCCCCCACAGCCCCTTCTCTGATCTAGCAGGTGGACAAAGCAACATCTTAGTCCTGCCAAACCTGATAAGAGAACTGTCACGGTCAGGGCGGCCCACGGAGGTGAGCGGAGAGGATGCCAGGAAATTGTGGCGGTTGTCTGCAGCGGGCCGTCTCCGATTAGATTGCCTGGCTGAGCGATTTCAGACGCTGCAAATTGCACCTTGCACTCTTCTTCCCCTGGCCCTCAGCAGGACCTGCCACTGTGTGTCCCAGACTCCGTCTCCTCCAGCTCGCTCTGAGACCATCACCGTTACCAACAGCCAGATTGGGGCTTGCATCCGGGGGCAGGACTGCCTGCTAAGTGACGGCCAGCGTGGGGTTATGGGGATAATACTTGTCTTCTTTGGGTCCGTGTCTGTTACAGGGAACAGACATTCAAATTGGCTTTATTTGTAGGCTCATGTAACTGAGAAGTTGAAGGGAATCAGGTGTGGCTGGAACCAAGTGCTCTGAGGAGCTTCCCACCCACCCATCCCTCTCCATCCCTCTCCATCTCTTGCTTGGCTTTCCTCCAAGCAGGCCTCCCCAGGCGGCCCCTCTCCTCACCTCCAGCAGAATAGAGCACTTTGCTTGCCCAATATTCCAGCAAAGTCCCAGCATGGAGTCTCATTGGTCAGACCCGAGTCATGTGTCCACCCCTGAACCAATTACTGTGGCCCGGCTCTCACGACACAGGATGCTGTTCATGACTCTCCACATTAGTACGTGCTGTTCCTGCCACATGGAATGCCCCCCGTCTTCCCCTTTCAATCTGCATCTCTTTACAATCAAAACCGAGGTTAGACGCTGGGCCCGCCCGTCTCCAGTCCGCCTCACGCTTCCCCGCGCCGAGTCCCTGTTGCGTTGTCTTGAAAAAGATCACATTATAGTCTTGGCTTTATGTGCTGACTTTCATGTTACTTTGTGTGCAGTGAAATCTGAGGTAGGGGCTCAGTGTTGCTTACCACTGGCCCCTCAGCACCCAACACGGGCTTAGGTACACAGTAGGTGCGCAATAAATGTTTGCTGAAGGAGGGAATGGTTGGTAGGGACTGGGAGGCTCTGGGATATGTTCAGAAGGCAGAGGACCAGGGCTTGCACAGGGCAGTGGCTGTGGGAGGACGGGGGCTGGCACGAGACTTGTTCAGCTGGAGCCATGTGCTCAGCCCAGCCACTCCCTCCCTCTGCCCGCTCTAGGTCCTGCTCCAGGAATCCAAGGCCCTTCGAGGTGGCTCCACCTTCCTCAGCCTGGAATTCTCAGCCACCCACCTGCCATCTCCACTGGAGTAGTCACTGAGGCCTCAGCCTCAAAACTGAGCCTGAATGTCCTTTTGCGTCTGGGAACAGATTCTTCGCCCACAGTGGAGAGAACTCTGGCAAAGACAAAATCACTTCTGGAGCCTTGGGGAGCCCATACTTATGCTGAGCAGCCCTGCTTCCTCAGCCTGTTCCCCCACTTGCGGCTGTGTCATCGTGGGCCAGGCATTGCCCTCTCTGTGGCTCAGTTTACCCTGCTGACAAGTGGGAACAACAATCTGCTACACTCATGTCCTAGGGCTGCTGTGACAAGATGCCACACACAGGTGACTTAGAACAACAGAAATGTGATGTCTCACAGTTTTAGAGGCTGAAAGTTAAAATCACGGTGTCAGCTGGGCCATGCTCCCTTGGATGTCTCTAGGGGAGGGTCTGTCCTGGCCTTTTCGGCTTCTGTCGCCCCGGGCGTTCCTTAGCTTGTAGATGCATCAGTCCAGTCTCTGCCTCCACCTTCACATCGCCTTCTCCGTGTGTGTCTTTCTGTCCAATGTCTCTTTTCTTATCAGGCCCCTGGTCCTAATGGCTTAGCGCCAACTCTAATGACATCTTCATTTGATTACATCTGCAAAGACCCTATTTCCAAATAAAGTCTCATTCACAGATACAGCGATATCTTAGAATCTGAACACCCCCCAAACTCGAACAACTCGGAATCCAAACAAAAAGACCAAGCAAATTTTGCCTCAGAATCTGAGTGCTGCTTTGGAATCCGAATGCCAACAGGTTGTTTGCGTGGGACGTATCGACTGTATGACCGGTAGCTTCATCCAAATGCCCACTCATTGTTCGTGTGAGGTAGACTTCGAGAGCAGCGTGGGGGAATCGGTCTAACGCAGATTGTGTAGGCAGCAACCCCTACCCCATCCTCATGTACGGCCAAGCCGTTGCTATAGTTACCTCTCTTATGCTCTTTGGTTTGTGCGTAGGGTTCCAGCCACCTCTACACTTTGTTACTCAAGTCGTTGTCCGAAGCTGTATCTGGACTTATTATTACTTGTTAATATTTTACCTGAAAATTAATAAAATTAATATTTTACTTTAAATCTAGTGTATTGACTGTTAAAATCATTTTGAAAGTTTGAGTTTGTGGCACCTAGGAACAGATTAATCCTGTTTTTATTATTTAAAAGGGGCAAACTTGTCTTGGAACTTGAACATTTTGGAACTCAAACAGGATTCTGGGACGGATTAAGTTCGAAATCCAAGACATCACTGTATTGGGGTTAGGGCTTCACTGCAGTGGCTTCTTGACTCACAGATTTAAGAAATGAACTGAAGAATTCCTTAAGATGAAAAACTTACAGACAATTTACCACATGGGTAATTTAGTGCAATGAACTTTGAACAATGCTCCATGTAGCTTGTGCCGAAGACAGCATACAGCAAATAGCCTTGTATTTCCCAGCATCCCTTAGAGTTAAGTTGTCACCATGTGACAGTTCTGGCCAATGGACTGAGAGAAGAAGTAATAGGAATCATTTCTGGCCTGAGTGGGTGTGCTGCCTCCATTTCTCTCTTTCTCTGCAGTAGTGACCACAGGGGCCACAAGTCCCACATGGGAGAGGCAGACCTTGTCTCTATATCTTGTCTTGTCCATATCTGGTCAAGGCACATGGAAAAGTAGGAAGCCCCTAGTACATATTCAATAAATATGTGATGCAGGAACAGATGAATAAATAAATGAATGTAGTTTCTACATGAATTTCCAATGTTTTCTCATTAAGCAATGAAAAGAAAACCCTTCATCCAGGTGTGGCTTGAAAACGTTTTTTGTGTCCCTTCATCTTGCCTGGTTGAAGTTCCATAAACCCTTTCTTGGAGAGTCCCACTGTCCATGGTCACTCCTGTGTTTCCTGAAGAGTTTGCTTTGCTTATGACAAACGCTTTTTCCACATTGTCAGAAAATCCTCACATGGGCTTTCACAAAAGCAAAGTTTTAATTCCAATCAGTTCCAATTCATCAATAGTTTTCTTTTTATAGACCATACTTTTGGTATCAAGTTTAAGAACTCTTTGCCTAGCCTTAGCTCATGAAGATTTTCTCCTATATTTTCCTTTAAAAGTTTTGTTTTACATTTATATACATGATCCAGTTTGAGTTATAGATGAATATGTCAAGGTTAATTTCTTTTTTCTTTTTTTGCCTATGGATGTGAAATTGCTCCAGTAAGGCTTGTTGAATAGGCTATCCTTCCTCTATTAAATTGCTTTTGCACCTTTGTCAAAAATCAATTGAGCATGTCTGTGTGGGTCTATTTCTGGATTCTCTCCTCTGTCCCATTGATCTATGTGTCTATCCCCCTACTAACACCTCAGTGTCTTGATTAATGCAGCCATATAGTAAGCCTTAATGTCGGGGAGAGTGATTCCTCCCAGTTTCTTCTTTGTCAAGATTGTTTTAGCTGTTCCAGGCCTGTGTTTGTTGATATAAATTTGAGAATAAGCTTGTCTATGATAACAAAAACTTGCTGCGATTTTGATCAGAATTGTGTTAAACCTGTATATAGACTTGGTGAGAATTGACATCTTTCCTATGCTGAGTATTCAAGTCCATGAATATAGTCTGTTACTTCATTTATTTAGGTCTTCTAAAATTTCTTTGATAGGTAACTGATACTTTTCACTATGTAGATTTTGTACATGTTTTGTTAAGTGTATAGCTAACCTATGTATTTCATTTTCGTTGATATAATTGTAAAAAGTCTTATGATTTTAATTTTGGTTTCTGTATTATTATTTTTTTAGCCGAAAGAAGTATAATTGGTTTTGTGCATTAATTTTGTATCCTGAGACCTTGTTGAACACACTTAGTTTTGAGAGATATTTTGTAGATTCCCTGGAGTTTTCTACATATACAAGAATGTCATATGTAAATAGAGATAGTCTTGTTTCTTGTTTTCCAAACTGTATACCTTTTCTTGCCTTATTGCAGTGGTTATAAATGTCAGTACTATGTTGAATAAAAGAGATGAGATCAGACAACCTTGTCTTGTTCCTAATCTTGGGCAGAAAGCATTCGGTATTTTACCACTAAGTAAATTAGTTGTAGGTTTTATGTGGATGTTCTTTATTTTCTTGAAAAGATTGCATAAAATTGGTGTTAATTCTTCATGAAAAATTTGTAGAAGTCTTCAGTGAAACCACTTGGGCCTGAAAATTCTTTTGCAGGAATTCTTAAAATTATAAATTTAACTTGTTTGATGGATATAGAGTTATCCAGATTACTTACTTCATTTTGGGTTAGCTCTGGTAGTTTGGTTTTTTGAGGAATTGGAGAAAGTGTTCGATTTTATGAGTATAAAGTTGCTTATCTGATACCTTGTTCTTTGTCATCTGGCCCCTGCAGACTCTCAAACTTGATTCCTCTTGCTGCCTCTTGCTGCCTCTTGCTTCCTCTTGCTGCCTCTTGCTTCTTGACCCTGCGGCTGCCCTCTGGCCTCCGAAACACCTGGTTTCACTGTCATCTCTGACTTGACTGGTGTCTTCTGCCTCCCCGTGAAGATTCAGCTCAGGAGCCGGCCTCCCGGGAAGTGTTCCCCACCTCTTCCCGCTTCCCTTGTATGCAGTATGTGCCCCTATTCTGTTCTCTCAGAGCCCTTATTCATCTCCCTGTGGTGGTAGCATAATTAACTTGTTCAGCATTATTTATTGAACCTCTATTCCGTGGCGGGCACTGTGCGGGGCCAGAGTCATAGCAGTGAAGATGTGTGTCGTGGTTCTTGCCTTTGTGGGGATGGGCATTCTACAAACAGAGCCGGGGTCAGCTCTCAGCCCTGCGGTGATAACACTGGGGCTTTAAGCGGCCTGGCTGCAGCATCGGCTGCCCTGATTCTGAACCAGTCAGAGATCCAGAGCCTGTCGGACGAAGAAGGTGCCTACCCTTTATCAACGCTGTTGCTGGAGGATGGGGCTCATGCCTGTGGGCATGTGGACTGTAGACCCCAGGATTACACAGGGGTGACCCCAGCATCAGAGGCAGCACTGAACCTCCACAGGCCTCCCCAAGTTCAGGGTGTTGGGGTTGCTGCTCTACACATCTGACAAGGGAAACACGAGCAGCTGGTGAGTGCTCAGTGCGTAGCCAGGCTCCCAAAGAGAGAGGGAGAGTGTGGGGGCTGACAGCTGGTCCTGCACCTCTTGGAACTCGTTCAGCTCTGTGGGAAGGGGAAACCAGGGTGTCTGGGGGACACCCCTATCCCAGGGACACTAGAAGTGGAAGAAGCCTCCCCGAACTCTAAATAATGAAATAGCAGCGTGACGACTCTCCCCTCCATGCCTCGCTCTGTGCCTAAGGCAGGGCCGGCATTGTCTCATAGAGGAGGACATGGAGGCCTGGAAAGACCCACTCACTCTGCCAAACCCCTGGGCGGTGGGGCTCAGGAAAGTGGGCCCAGGTCTGACCATGGCCCTTGCTCCTCCCTCCAGGCCGCCCACTGGCCACACCAGGCTTGGACCCTGCTGGCTTCGCCCCAGGCTTCGTGGGGCTTATGCCATGTGACCATCAGGAAGTGCTCCTTCCCTCTGCGTTCCAGCCTGCCCCCCAGAAGATTCTGCCAACCGGTCCTTGTTTTGCCTTCTGGAGCCGCACAGGGAGTTTAATCTGCTCAGTAACTGCAAAATAAATTTAATAAACTCCATTAAAGTGTGTAATCTCCTAGACAGGGTGCAGGATTTCTGCGCTTCAGACATTTTTTCATAATTACTATCCCCGTGGAATTGCAGGGATTAGAGACTCCACTGGAGACGGGGACAGATTGTGTCACCAAGAGGGTACAAACGCGGAACTCCTGCCCAATCAGGCCTGCGGGGATTTGCATCACGTTAGGAGGCAGGTCGGTGCCCATTAACTCCATGGGGACCGACAGTGACCTTCTAGGGCTTGTTTAGGAAACGGGGAGCAGAAGAAGCAGGAGTGGGGGGTCAAGTGTGGTGATTTGGGGGCAGCCCACCTTTAGAAAACTGGTTTGTTAAATGTCTGAGGGGAGCCTTGGAGATTGAGGCTAATCCCATTTTCCAGGTGGGACAACATTCCTCTGCCACAACCCCTCCCCCCTTCCCCAAGGAGGAGAGTCCCCGCCCCCACCCACCTCAGAACACACAGCTGGTTCACAGACTTAGGACTAGATCGTGGGCCCCTGACACTCTACCTGGTGACCCTGGTTCTCCTCAGCTTTGCTGGTGAAAGTGGCCTAAGGCGGCCACACAGTCCTGTTCCTCTGCCTGTTTCAAGAGGACAGAGTTGGGCCCCTTCCTTGGGGTGGCCCTGGGGGTGACAGAGCTTGCGGAGGAGAAAGCATGTCATGTCTAGGAGAAATGACGGAGGAGTCGTTGAAACACAGCTCCAAGCAAATGGAAGACGGCACCCAATGGAACAGAGGGGCAGGTGTGTTTGCTTTTGCTCTTATTTAGACCAGAAGGGGCGAGACCTCCACCCATAAACTCTGATGCATTTCTGCCAGGTCATGTGCCATCTAGACCAGAATGAATGAGGAGCAGAGAACCCACACAAACTGCCGCGAGCCAGTTTTCTTGCAGTTCAATGTCCCAGATGTGAGTGGTTTGTCCCCAAACCCTTGGCTTAAAGTTCTGGGACTCAGAAAGACTTCCAGGGCAAGGGCCTTGGCCCCCAGGAGACCCTCGGGGCCATCCCCCTAGAGGACAAGGGAGCTGGGGGACATGTCCTGTAAGTCCTCACCTGTGTGGCTCAGGTTGCCCCCACAGCTGTGAACACCCCAGTGCTTGCAAGCCAGCCCTTGAGTTGGTAGCACCAGTGCCCAGAGCAGGACCTACCTGCGTGCCCTTCAATCTTGAATGCCAAGGAGATATGGGCCAGACAACAGTGACACGTGTGCAAATGTGACTGATAAAGCAGGAGGGGACCTTGCCCTCCTTCCTGGTCCGAGACCCACCTCTCCCACCCCCTTCCTACCTCTGGCTGGGGCTCCGGCTCATAATTTCAAAGTCCTTTTAACTTTTGCAGGTCAGAGTTTTGTTGCTTTTGGCCAAAGGCCACTTCCAAATGTGCCCAGCAAAGAGTCAGTGCAGCTCGAGCTGTAGAATAAGCCACCAGGTGCAAAGGGAGCCCGTGGGCCTGACTCTGAGGCTCAAGCTGAAACACCTTGCCCTTGACCTGGTCTGGCAGCCAGGCCCAAGTGGCAGATGGCAGATGCATCTGTTTTGGGGGCGTATGTGGTTCCTCTTTCCTGGGTGTGTTTTTGGGGAGCCCCGTGTGGTCACTGGTGGTGGCTACAGGGCCCAAGCAGAGTGGAGGCGCCAGAGGATAGTGCCGGGGGGTGGGGGGCAGTGCCGAGGGCGGGTGTGGGGGGGAAAGGAGAGGGAGGGGGCAGGTGAGAGCCCGATGTCTGCTTTGCACCCAGCACAGAGGTGTACAATTGTGGGCCAAGATCCAGCTCCCTCCAGGCCTCAGTTTCCTCACGCACAACGTGGGGCAGGTACCAGTAGTCCGTGGGCTCCCACAGGTCTGCTGGGGCTGCCGTCCTGAGGCTGGACCGAGGCCTGCTGTGGACAGAGGGGGGCCGTGGACAGGGCGCACCGCTGCTGGGCAAGCTGAGGGACTGACACCCGAGGGGGTTCCGGATTTCTTCTTGTGGCTGCAGGACCCATGGCTGAAGGCTGGGGGCCCGGGGCTTGCCTCCCAGCCCCCCAGTCCCTCCTGGGGAGCCCACTGGGCCCCCCAACCCAGGACCCACAGAGGCTGTGCTATCTGTGCCCCTGGGCTCAGAGTTGGGGTCCAGGGCGAGGAAGGGAGATGGGGCCGGAACTGAGGGCAGACACTGGACAAGGCGTCTCCGCTCTGAGCCCCACCTGACACCCAGAGAAGGGTGCTGGTGTAGGCCAGAGGTCAGCCTGGGCCTGCCACAGAGCGGAAGGTCAGGGGTCAGGTGGGAAAGAAGTGAATGAATGTGGAGAGCGGGTCCCAGAGGCAGGAGTGTGGCAGACTCACCGAGGCAGGCGGGTAAACACAGGTTCCCTGGCCCCACCTCACCCTGAGTCCTGGTTTTGGGGTCTGGGGGAGGGCCTGAGAATTTGCACGTTAACAAGCCCTTGTCCCATTCAAGAAGCTGCCAACCACACTTTGGGGACCCTGAGGTGTCATCTTAGGCCTTGGGCGGAAGTGGAGGACACTGAATGGGCCCAGGGTCCGGCAGGTGACTGGCGAAGACGGCAGGGGCAGTAGTGAGCCTGGACAAGTCACTTGGAACCTTGGGTCTCTAGTATGAGAAGTCAGAGGTGCTGCTAACCCTCCATCAGGGGGCGGTGTGAGGATTAATGAGCATAGACGCCACCCTTAAACCTACTTCAGAATCCCTGCTCCTTACATGGCAGCTCTGCTCCCCATCCATGCTGTCCCCACCCACTGGGCAGCCAGGGCCCCTGCCCCGAGGTCAGCCCCAGGACCTGCCAGACACAGCGGGGCACATGGGGCCAAGCCCCAGCCAGCCGGCCCCCGGCGGTGTCCTCGGAATGAACCGGTTTCCGGGTGACCCAAATGGAGAGCGTAGTGCTTGGAAAGTGCTGTTCAAACAGATTCACCTGAACGCTTTGTTGTCAGAGCGGGGGTCACACGGTAGACATCTGGCCAGGGTGTCAATTATCGTAATTAATTACACCTTCCCCAGATTCCTGACACAACAGGTTGTCAGCAGGAGCCATCTGCCAAATCTGCAAGGATGGGGGACAGGGAGGCATCCACCCGGGCCTGGGGAGAGCCCACCCGTGGGAACTCAGGGTGCTCAGTTGTCAACAGCTCCGGGCGGGGCAGCTCCATCTGGGGGGCATTGCTCCCCCCCTCCTCATGAAGGCTCCTGAGACTCAGGACAGGAGGATGGGAAGCGCTGTGTGTGTGACTGAAGTGTGACAGTAACAGCGATGACGTCACAGCTCTCATGTCCTGAGAGCCAGGCTGAGATCAGGTTCTATGGACATGAGCTCATTTAACCCTAATGACAGGGTGACCACGTGATTTATCTTCTTATTGAGATACTTCAGAGAGTGAAGATGACTCTGTAATAATGACACCCCCGCAACCCACTCCCTAACGACACCTCCCCCACCCTACTCCTGACTCTTGGACAGGCCGACTCCACCACTTCAGGTTTCATCTCAGATGTCACCCCCCCCCCCCCCGGAACCCTTCCTGACCACCTCTGAAGTCTCAGCCCTCCCCTCCCCGTCCCCATGCTGTTCTGTGTCCCCGTTCCACATGGGTAGAACCTCCCTCATGGTAGAGGGCATTTTGCGTGGCTACCAATGAAGGGGACATCTGTTCCCAGAGCCAGGCCCAGGGTCCCACGGGACCGCCAGCAGAAACAGGATTGGACCTGCGGGCTGACCTGGCGGCCCGGGCTCTTACCGTTGAACTGCAGCCCTGAGTCTGTCACCTTCAAGAAGGGCAGGGCTTCCTCTCTGGGAGGGAGCCGTCCAGAGGCGGGTAGGCTTCTCCGAACCCGTGTCAATCCTACCTTCAAGGCCCAGCAAACTCCTACTGCTACCTTAGAGCCCAGCTAGCTGAGGCCATGGCATTTCATCAGTCAAGCTCCAGGGCCTAGCATCGGCCCCGCACACATGGGCACAAAAGGGTTTGCTACCCCTTCACTCACTCACTCACTCACTCGTTCAGAAGTCTGCACTCAGCACCCACTCACCTCCCAGGCTGCGTTCTAGGGGCTGCAGCATCGGGCCAGTCAGCCCAAGTCCCCTTCCCCGGAGGACGCTCGCAGACAGACCCACGAGTCAGTGTGTAATTGTAACCGTGTTACATGTTCTGGAGGAGAGGAAATGGATTTGAGAGAGAGTCTTAGGAGGGAGAAACTAATTTAGATCGGGAAGCAGTGATCAGAGGAGGTTCTCTGAGGAGGGGAGGTTTAAACAGAAAAGTTTGGAAGGTGAGGATGAGCCAGCCCAGCCAGGGAGAAGGGGACAGAGGACCGGGAGGGGCCGCATCACCCCAGTCCTCATGGCCTTGAAGGGTGCGGACCTGAGCTGAGGGAGGGATTTGGAGCCGGGAAGTGACGGGGCCCATGCGGATGGATGGGGGATGGATGGGGGATGGATGGGGGATGGGTGGGGGTGGATGGGGGCAGGTGTGGGGTGAGGAGACCATGGGGGAGGCCGTGGGCGTGGCCGCAGGGGGTGCTGGCCCATGTTGGTGCTGGAGGAAATGGAGAAGAAAGGGGACAAGGTCAAATGCAGGGGTGATATGAGTGGGCGTGGCAGGCAGGGTCGAAGGCGATGGTTGTAGGTGGGGTGATACCTTTTCCATCAACCCAGACTCTGAATACGGGGGCCCCTATACTCAGGCCTGCACGAGTCCCGGCAGGAAAATATTAGGCCCTGGAGACCCCCACATCATGTCCTCTCTCAGCCAGGAAGAAGCCAGGCCAGGGGACCAGGGGCTGGTGTCCCCTGATTCTGCCCCAATGAGGGTGTTGACCTTGGACAAGACTCCTCTCCCTGACTCCGCACAGGAGGATGTCTGCAAGAAGACGCAGGGGGCTGGGTCAGGTGACCCCACGGAGGTTCTGAGTGGCAGCTCCCAGGGAGGCCCCTTGCCTCTGGCCGCCCTGTGGGGCCTGAAGGGTTAATGCCTGCGATGCTCTGAGCACTGCCTATGTGTCCTGCTCACCCGTGATTAATTCAGTTCGGTAAAGCAGTATTTATGCTGGAAATTTAATTGTCATTTCTGACAGTAAAGGAATTAAAAAATAAATTGAAAGTGTCAGATGCTGCATTAGGGTGGCTGATGGAGTGGAAGTGGGGTGCCCACCGGGCTTCCTGATTGGGTGATTATGGGCCAAAGAAATTAGCCAAGTTTCTGTTTCTAAAATTGCAGGAACGCACACCGGGGGTGCTGGGGTGAGACGAGTGGGGCCCGGGGAAAGGAGATGAGAGGAAAGAGACATTCCAGAGTCGGGGTGGAGGCGGCATTAGGCTCACCCAGCCCAGCACCCCCTGTCACAGAGGGCAGGGCCCATCCACGGGGACACGGGGTGCTGGGGGCACAGTGAGGCTGGGGTCCAGGCGCCCTCCTCCTCCACCAGGCCAGGGGCAGATGGATGGCATCTGTGTCCTGAGGGGAGCCTTCTTTGGGCCCAAGCACTAGGGAGGGGGTGTCCCTGTGCCTCACTCCAGGAGCTCAGGGAGGCCGGGCCTGTCTGTGGCGGGGCCGCCTCCCTGGTGGTCAGGACGGTGTCAGCTCCGGCCTCTGTGAGTCTGCAGGCACCGGGGTCCCCTCAGCATAGCCTGGTCTCCCCCACAGGCCTCCTGAGCCCAGAGAGAACGTGGACACCCCCGCCAGACGGGATGCTTCTAAAGGCAGGACTGTCCTCAGCAGACGGGGGCTCCTTGGGCAGTGGGTGGGAACCCCCTCCAGGGTGGTCCTGGGAGCAGATGGATGTCTTCTCCCTCAGACTGGGGTGCTCTGACCCCAAGGCCGGCGTGGTGTTCAGGGGACTTCAGGACATGATGGGGCCCTAGAGGTGGCTGGAGATGGCTGTCGCTTCCCACACAACCTCAGGGCCACAGTGAGGGCTGTGAAGCTGATTCTGGGGGCAGCAGAAGCCCCTGGACGGCTTTAAGCAGGAGAGAGACTCAGTCGTGTGTGTTTGTACAAGGCCACACGCCTGCTGTGGGTAACGGCGTGTGGAGGAGCAAGAAGGAGTGGAGGGACCTGGCAGGAGCTGCTGCAGGCATCCAGGTGCCAGCTGGGGGCCTGGACCAGGGAGCCGGCGGTGCAGGTGGGGAGAAGCAGCTGGAACCCAGACATGTCCATAGCTCCCGGTCAGTTACGTTCCTCATGAAGCCAAACGCCGCAGCCTGGCACGTGGGGCCGCCACGTCATAGCTCCCACTCGCCCTCGCCGCCCTCTCGTGCACCAGGAAATGCGGCAGCTTCTTCTCCTGCACCCAGACCTTTTCATTTTCCTGCTCGGGGTGGCCTGAAGGGCCCAGCTCAGCTGCAGATGTGTCCTGTGAGCCTGGGAGAGTCCCTTGCCCTCTTCAGGCCTCAGTTTCCCCAGGGAATGAAATGGGGGTGTGGACTTGGTCATCGGAACGCTTCCTTCTGATGCGAAGACCCTTCATTTTGGGGGCCAGGCTGCTTGCTGCCTCACGGCCAGCCGGCCTGGCTTGTCTCATGTCCTGTCCACCTGCTCCCCGCCCTGGCCTGCTGTCATTGTCCCAAGGAGCCAGCCCGGGTGGGAGCTGTGTCCGTGCAGCTGCTGGACCCATGAGCTCCGGGCTGCCGTGGGTGCAGGGGGGAGCTCATTAGTGCTGAGGCGGGAGGAGCTCAGACTGACAGTGGTCCTTAATTTCTAGATGGGAGGTAGGGAAGCCCCGGGAGGGCCGAGCAGGGTTCTGGGTGGTGGAGGAGGGGCGCTGTTGAGGAGGTGGGGTCAGCAGGCAGTGCCAGGCCTGGGGACAGCCAGCTCCTGTGGGCAGCAGTCACGGGAATGGTGGCGTTCTCTGAGCTTGTTCTAAATAAACCCACACACTTGATCTTGCTTCAAGTGCTACGTGCCAATGCTCCTTAGCAGGTTTACTTTTTCTGCACTCTCCACCGTCGTAATAAACCCGGACCACTTGTTCTTTCTTGCGCCTGGCCTGATCCTGTCCGCTAAGAGCTGGCCCTTGGCACACTGCACAGCAGGGACACTCTGGTCTGATCCTCCCTGTTTGGTAGAAAACAAAGAGGTGAAGCAACCAGCTTGCACCCCACTCTCCAGCGCCCTCATGCCACCATCTGTCACCTAACCCCATGATGTCACATGCCCTGCTGATGAGGTGCTGCCTGCCTCCTGTCACCCTCTTCTCCCCAATCATTGCACGTGCACGCAAGTATATGCACACACACACACATTCATGCACCCTGATGTGCACACATGCACGCACGTGTCTCCTCACCCCCAGTTGTAGGTTTTCATCCACATTCACCTCACAGCCTCCTTTCTGCAAGAATGTTCCCCTCAGTAACTCGTTTCCAGGTGTGCTATGAATTTCACCGTCAGATTTAAAGCTGAGAGGAGAGATGGGCAAGGAGGAGCCAAATCTCATTTTAATTATCTGTGGCAGGACCCAATTGTTCGAGTGATAATCGTAATAATTAAAAATTCTGTTATCAGCTCCGGTGGGGGAAGGCCATGCGTGCACAGCCAGCTTTGGGATGGTGAGCAGGCAGAGTGTTCTGATAAGGTGACCAGCTCCCACCCTCCCCACTCCAGCCCTGTCCCAAGGGGACTCTGTGGGATGTTCTGGAATGGAGAGGGAGGACAGGGAGCTCAGAAAGAGGAAGCCCAAGGGCTGCACTTCCAAGGGCATAAGATGACCAGGTGACCCACCTATATGGCATGTGTGCCCTTGGCTGGGTCCCAGAGACAAAGAGACCCAGGAGGTCTCAGCCTTTATCAGGACCTGAATTTGTGCTGGGACCTGGATGTCCCTGCACTAGAAAGTGACCTTTATGGGCTGTGTGTGGAAATCCACCTGGTGGGTCCCCTCACAGGCTGTGTCACGTGTCTGCTCTGCGGCCAGTCTGGCCTAGGCTCTGATGATGACCTGCCCTGTGACTGGGTGTGTCGCCTACCCACTGGGCATTGCCTCAGCTCGTGGCCACTTGCGAATACCTTCCCAGCCAGCTCCTCCCTGCAGCTGCCTGACAACCCTCCTCGTGGGAGCTCCGAGCAATCAGGGCCTCGTCTCCACGGCCCACCTTCGTGTCCTCAGTGTCCAGACCAGGGCCTGGCTCATGGGACGCTCCAGAGAAATGTTAGTTTAGGGACCCTGAGAAGGTGTAACTAAACAGTGTAACTAATACGTAAATAACGGGAGGAGACTGAGGCTCAGAGACGTGAAGTGCTTGCTCGAAGTCACACAGCTGGTGAGGGGGGCATGGATTAGGACGGGGAGGGTCAGTGGTAGGCCTGGGGAAGCTGCATGGGCCCTGGAGAGACACAGCCAGAGCGGATGTGTATTTAGACAAGAAATCAAATGTGTTACAGGCTCCAGCCACTGCTGGAGAAACTCAAGCCAGCACAGTGAGGAGGTCCCAGCAACAGTAGCCTTGGGGAGCAGAGGGAGGAGCAGGGGAGGGAAGGAACAGCCTTGTTTGCATACAAACCTGTCTCCTCCAATCAGCTGGGCTCTCAGGGGTGGGGACTCTAGTGCCTGGCCACTAAGCAGGGGGTTGGGAGCAGAGGCAGGTGAAGCAGGGCAAGGCGCTGCCCAGGTGAGTGGCCAGGTCCCTCCCATATGCACATGATGCCCTTTCCTGAATGACTTTTCCCTCCTTTTATTCCTCCCAACAGTCTTGCATCCAGGGCAGAAATAAGCATCTCCACTCCATGCAAATGAGACAACCAAGGTAAGAGAGGCCACGAGACTTGTTCAAAGTCACACAGCCAGGTCCAGGCCCTGACTCCCAGCCTAGGTGCTGAGTCCTCCCCTCTGGCTTTCTCCCGGCTTCCTTGGCCCAGGGCCTCTGCGGGGCATCCCCACCTTGGGTCTGCCCTCTGGGACCACCGCCCCCCTCTTCCCACCATTCCCCTTCACCCAGGGCTCAGCTCAGAGCGGCTGCTGACTCCCAAGACTTCCAGCCCCGGAACCTCTGCCCCTTTGCTCCAGCTGCCCCCAGACACCTGGAATGTTGGGGCTGGCAGGGGCCCCAGGAAGCATCTGGTTCATCCTCCTGGGGTTGCAGGTGGGAGCGATGGCCCTTCAGGGTGCCCTCCCCTTCACCTCAGAAGCCCCCCAGGGCCTGATTTGGGTGCGGCTCTTCTGGCTGCATTTCTCCTCCCACTTCCTGCCTCCTTTGCCCCTCAGAGGGTTCTGTCATCCAGGTGCAAGGTCTGGTGTACAGTCTTCCCAGGGAAGGAGGCGGCTCTGCACCTGCAGCGACTGAGGGGCCGGCGGCTCCCTCTGCCCGAAATGCTTGCTTCTCCGGAGGGATCTGCTGGGCCCCTCCTCATGGAAGGTGGGGGTTTACCCAGGCTGCCCTTTCCCTGGGACCTGCCTGGTGGCTTGGTGTGGAGGAGGTGTGGGGGGCACAAGAGAGGTGAAGGATAGATGGGGAGCCCTGCAGTGAAGAGCAAACCTAGACAGTGTGGAGGGTGAAAGAAGATGGAATTAGGGGTCACCAGGGGCCTGGGTTTGAATGCCAGCTGTGAGGCCTTGGGAAGATCACTTAACCTCTCTGGACCTCAAGTTCCTCATCTGCTAAATGGGCATAATCACACAGTGGGATTAGTGACATCTGTGTCCCAAGGCGATGAAGCTTGGGTGAGGGGTGTAGATAAATGCCCGGTACGTAGTAGGTGCTCATGAAGGTTGGATTCTGCCCTCTAGTCCACTCGCGTCTTCCTTTCCCTGCCCAGACCCCTCCTCCTCCCGGTCTCCCCCACAACTTCCCCTCAGCGCCCTGCCCCTGCCTGTCTGCTCTCAGGGAGAAAGGCTCTGTCAACCTTGCAGCTTCCATTTTTCTGCAGCTCAGGACAGAGACGAGGAGGCCCGGCTGGCACCATGGCCTGGCTGTCTGTGCCAGGACACCATGCCCAGCAGTTGTGAGCCATGCAGCCACTTCCCTGCTGACGAGCTAACAAATTCTGCCTCTGGGAAGGCCCTGGGCAGAGTAGGGGCCCGCGAGAGCCCAAAGTTCTGCTGTGACCCAAGGGGTCAGCAGAGTTCTTTAAAGCATCTAAGTTCAAACCAAGCGAGGAGGGAGTGGGGTGGGGAGGCGCCGGCCTAGTTAGCGCAGAGGGCCGGGGTCTGACTGGGCTGGGGCCTGGCCACCAGGGTGGGAACAAGTGGGAGGTACGGTGACAGGGCCACTGACTCCGGCCAGCCCCCGCCACTCAGAAAGCATCTGCAGCACACCCAGCTCGGCTCCGGAGCGAAGGAAAAGCCCTACTCCGTTCCACGCAGTCAGACCGTCAAACCCAGACCCGTGGCTGGGCCCTGAGAAACCCCAGCAGCCCCTCCGGCTCCCGAGCCTCAGTTTTCTTATCTGTAAAGTGGGAGTGGCCCTCCCTCCCTCCCTCGCTTCTTCTGTGGTGAGTAAAGCCCTTGCGTGGTGCCTAACACGTAGTAGGTCCTCCATAGAGGATGGCTGTGACTACACCAAGGAAGGCAGAATAATGACCCCCAATGGTGTCCACGGGGACCTGTGGACATGCTACTTTACACGGCAAAGGGCCATCAAGGTTGCAGACGGAATTAAGGTTGCTAATTAACTGATCATAAAATATGGGGATTTTCCTGGGTTATCCAGGTGCACCCCATGTCATTACTAATTGCAGGGGGCCTTAAAGTGGAAGAAGGAGGGAAGTAAAGGAGGTCAGAGTGATGAGGATTTGACCTGCTATTGCTGGCTTTGAAGAGGAGGCAGGGAGGGGTCACAAGCAGAGGGACAGCCTTCAGACGCTGGAAAAGGCGAGGAAGCAACTCTCGTAGAACCTCCAGAAGGGCAAGAGCCCTGCGGGTATTTTAATTTTAGCCCAGTGAGGCCCATTTTGGATTTCTGATCTCCAGAATCGGAAGATCATACACGGGTATGGCATACGCCACTAAGCTTGTGGTCGTTTGTTATAGCAGCAGGAGGAAACGAATACATTCGTGGAACCATACCCTGGCTCCAGGGTGGGTAGAGCTGGGTCAGGTGTGTCCTTGGGGGCCCGAATGCCAGGTTCATTGCCTGCCTGGGCTGTCCCAGTGCTGTGGGTTGAGGAGCTGACCTACCCTTTCTGTGCCTCGTGTGGAAAAATGGAATAATAACAGTACTTCCCTCCTAGGGTTGTTGTGAGGATTAAATGAGATGATGTGCAAGAAGTTCTCGAATAGAGTCGGACATGCACAAAGTTAGAACATTTGCAGTAGAAGGACAGATTTTGTTTTAACGTTAATGCGAGTATGGGGACCTTTGCAGACCATGCGCTGTCCTTTAAGTGGGAGGTGGTGGACAGCAGTGGGGAGGCTGGGATGCTGGGCGGACCTAGGATCAAATCCTCAAGGCGCCTGTTCTTGCTATGTATCTGTGGATCAGCATGGAGTTCTCTGAGCCTCAGTTTTCTCACCCGTAACATGGGGAGAAAACCCTCAAAGGGGGTCGTGAAGCTTAAAGGAGATGATCCAGGTAAACCACTAAGCCCAGTACCTGGCACACAGCAGGTGCTCACGGATGGTGGCTGCTGCTATCATGTCACTGCCCCAACCCCTGCTGTTAGATCCTGATGACAGAGCATATGCCCACGGGCAGCGGCTACCAGGGTGCAGAGGCTTGCCCATAAGTTTCTGTCATTGGAATTACAGTAGCACAGAGAGGGAATCACATGGGGTTCTGTTATGTGCCAGGCCGATTACTGCACCTGCAGACAGCTCCTGGCCCACAGGTGAACGCAGGGACACCTTGTGATAAGAATCTCCAGTAGTTCCAGGCTGGGAACCTCCGCGCGACTCCAGTCAAAGCCAGTGCGGATTCCTCCCAGTCACAGTTGTGGTGACGGCGCAGAAAGAGCCCAGCCAGGGCTCGGGGCAGCCTAGGACCTTCCCCAAATGGGGGAGGACCCACCCCACCTTCCCCAAATGGGGGAGGACCCACCCCCACCCCCACTCACTCCCCAATCCCTCAGGTTTGGGGTTCTCTTCCCTCCCAACGGATGTGTGATCACCTCACAAGATGGGCTGAGATGACGGCTGTAATAAAACCAGTTCATTAGAGCCCTGTACACGGAGCTGTTTAATGAGCACACGCTGCTGCTCAGTGGCCCCTTTGAACCAAAAGCAATTGAAATGCACTCCGTGGTAACATTTAATTAGCTCCGGCAGGTGGAGAGGTACAGCAGGAGGGGGTGATGTTATGGGACAGAGGCAGAGAAAGAGGAGAGGGTGAGGGCAGGCTGGAGGAGTGAGCGAGGAAGAAGGAAGAGGGGAGGTGGGCTTATTCCTTGTATTTGACTTTCCAAAGTCCCTTTGGATGAAAGATAGAGTTGGGCCACCTCATTCCTCCCATCAGAAAAGCGAGAACACCAAGTCCTAGTCTGTGCATTGTGGTGGGTGCTGGGGGTCCTACCAAGACTGAGACAGATGGGCTCCTCTGTGAATTCACAGTAAAATGCAGAAGGCAGGCAGGGAGCAACTATTCACTCAAGTGTGTGCTAGTGTGTGCAAGTATGTGTGACTTTGTGTATGTGTGTGTGTGTGAATGTGTGTGGATGAGAATGTTGTTGTAAGTGCATTTATGTGTATGTGAGTGTGTGTGAGAGCTTGCACATGTGTGAATGTGTGTGTATCTGAGAATCCTCACGAGTGCACGTGTGTGTGGGTGCATGCATGTATGAGTGTTTGTGAATGAGTATATGAGAGTGATTATTCAAGTGCCTGTGTGTGCATGTCTCGTCTGTGTGTGATTGTGCACATATTCAGCACTGCACAGCATAAGGGCTAGAAAGCAAAGGACAAGGATGGTGGTTCTGGATGTAGCAGGGTTCAGGAACATCTTTTCTGAAGACTGTGTCACGTGTGCTGAGACCCAGAATGAGTCACACAGAATGTGTAGTGGGCTTCTGTTTGCTTATCTACCCCACATCTATTCCTCTCTTCCAGTCAGATCTCTCCCAATGTCCCTTGGAAAACAACCCTCTGGCCACTCTCAGGCATCCAGGTGGGCTGGCCCCTCCCCTGGCTCCTGCCCCCCCAGGCCTGACTGTTGAACGTCAGCCCTGGCTACAATGAGTGTTTCTGGAGGGCAGGTGACTCCATCCAGGCCAATGGGAGTCACACCAGAGACTTTGCTACAAGTATCAGGAAAGAGGGGTGTGTAGCCGGTTTGACGCAGCCTGGCACGACCTGCATCCATTTCACACCTGAGGAGTGTGTGACTGTGGATGATGCCAAGATAGAAGAGGTGGGAAGTCCGTGTTCTGAAATGAGGTCATTGGAGGACCCAGCCATGCCTGAAGCTATCCCCTCCTAGATTTGTCAGGTGAATGAACCAACGAATCCCCCTTTGTTTTCACTTTGTTTAAACTGGCTTCAGTTGGTTTTTGTCACTTCTGTTATAAGACTCTGAATGATATTGTGCATTCCGGGAAAAGCGCTTGGCAGGTGAGAAGCCTCTGAGGAATGGAGCTCAGCCAAGAAGTTAACACAATGCCAGCCACAGCCACGGCAGAGGTGGCGAGCGCCGTCGTGTGAGGGCTCAGACAGGCCGAAAGCCCCAACGCAGCCGGGAAGTGGTGGAGGGCTGGTAACGGAAGGGCTGAACGGCCCTGTTAGTGCATTCTGGACCATTCTTTAGAGTTGGGATTCTCTCTCGATCTGCCCCCAACATTGTCCTCATGTCTCATGTAACCCCCACATCTGACTGTGTCCATCCTCAAGCCCTGAATCCAAGACCTAGAACAGATAGGGCTCAGAGGGGCCATGATTGCCACCTAGTCCAATATGTTTTTTATTTTGTTTTAGCATTCAATTTGTTTTACCAAGTGATATATAAATGCATTCTCTTGGTAAAAAGACAGAATCTAATAACATAGAAAAAGCAAATAGCTTCATTTTACAGAATGGGAATGGGGGCCAAGTAGGTGACATAGCTCGCCTGAAGCTATATTAAAGTTAGGTGACACATATGTCAGACATCTGGAGTCATGGAAGCCTTCGGAATTCTTTTCATCATATGTTTTTTTAAAAAAGCTCTTGGGGTTAAGTAAAACTAATGAGAACAATAATAATAGCTAGCTTCTAGCACTGGTGACAGCTACTATGGCAAGCCTTTACTTTCCTTATGGTGATGTGCCCCTCACCACAGTCCCATGCCGCAGCACCCACAATGCCCTCACTTGACAGACAAGGCAGCTATGGCACAGAGGTTAAGGAACTTCCCCAAGGTCACCCAGCTTGTGTGGTGCAGCCAAGACTTAACCTCAGTTTGTTTCCAGAGTGCAGGCCCTCACTTCTGGCCATAATGTGCAGTTTTGCAGGGTAACTTGTCTTTAAGAACTAGAGAGTTCTACCTAGATGACAAAGGGAAGTGTGGTCCCAGGACGCTGGAGAGGAAAGCCCTCCAATCTGTGCCCAGAACTCTCCGTGGTGCTGAAAACCAGTCCTCGGCTGCCTCTTCCTCTGTCCCCAGCCCAGCGCCTCACAACGTAGTCCATGCACACTTATCTGCCCAGCCCATCCCACCTGAGCAAAACCTGACCGAGGCTGTAAACTGTGAAGCTCCTGTAACCCCCTCCGCCAGACACACTTCCGCATGACTAACGTATAACTCGACACTGACACAATCATTTGTGTGGTTATTTGTTGAAAGCTGGTCTATTCGCTATGCAGTGAGGTCTGCAAGGATGTGGACTGGGCCCATCTTGTTCACTGCTGTACCCCAGTGCCCATCACAACGCCTGGCACATACCATGACAGCTGACTTGAATTCCTAGGGTGTAACCCCCCTGCCCCCCCAGCTGCCTTCTATGATTCCAGGGCTCTGTGGTGGGGGGTTGGGAAGGGGCTGGCCATGCAGGTCGCCTGCCTCTCTGCAGACAATTTGTGGAACATGGTTTTCAGAAAGTGCCGCTGTGATGAACTCAAATGAACTGTAAAATTGTTTTTGGTTTAAAGGCTTTGCTTACTGAGGGATTGGGTGCTGGGCAGGGAGGGAAGGAGAGGGAGGGGCCTAGCAGCCAGCAGGCCTGGCCAGGCATCCGCCACACGGCTGCCCCCACCCTGGGCTCTGGAGATCCAAGAGCCGAGACCCAGGGGGCCATGGAGCGCAGAGCCCAGGCCCAGGGAAATGGGGAGACACAGTCAGGCAAGTGCTCATACACAAGAATCAGGAGTGGGCAGGAGGAGCCCTGACCTGGAGGGGGTGGGCAGAAGTGCCCAGCCTGGGCCCGGGCACAACAGGGGTGGCCAGGCCCTGCAGACAACCTCTACCCAGCACACTGGTCCCGCCGCCCTCAGAACTGCTTAGACTCTGCTCTTTCAACCAGAACCTCTCTGAACCCCAAAGCTAGTAGGGGCCTGCCAGCCACCCTCTGTGAGTACTCAGGCTGCCGTCCAGCCACGCAACGCCCTGCACCCCAACCCCAGCTGCCGTGGACGGTGACCTTGAGCAAGCCACGTGGTGCCTCTTTCTTCCTCTTCACGTGGAGCGAACGTGGCCTCTCAGTAAGGCGGGACAGGCCCCGGCTCATCTCCTGGCAGAGAGAAAGCATGCAGGCAGGGTGACCCTCTCCCAAAGCAGGAGAGAGCTGGGGACAGCAAGAGACAGAGACAGTGAGAAGAACTTAGTGCCAGAAAGACCAAGTGACAAGGAGAGCGAGCAGGAGAGAGGGCAGACAGCAGCTGCAGCCCCTGCGCCCCCTCAGCAGGCCCAAGCCCTGGAGCCCTGGGGAGGCGGGGCTGGGAGGGGCCCGGGAGCCACTGGCCTCCAATGGTGCCCTCCTCTGTGGTTCATCTTTGAGAAAAGAAACCACTCATCATCTAATTAATCTAATTAGACGTAATCAAGTTGTGGAGATCTGTGCAGTGGGGTGAGTGATGATTAAAAATCACCTGCCTGCAAAGAGTTTCAATTTAATTTTTCAAATTTAATCTAAAGACCAAAGTGAAACAATGGGGTCTGGGCTGCCCCTGGCAGAGAGCCAGGGCTCCTCTGGGGTGTGGAAGCCTCAGCTCAGAGAGGGTCACACATGGAGGGTCAGCCAGGGTGGGCTGGGGGCCCAGGAGCGCTGCTGAGACAGGCTCCCACACACCCCCAGCAGGGTCCCACTGGATGACCTGCACCCTCCCCACGCAGCCCTTTCTCACATACCTGTTCACACTAATACACACCCACAACAGGACAAATGTGACCTTCACCTGCCTGTCCTGAGTCTGGTAAACACACAGCTTTAGACACTAAGAAAGCCCGCACACACAGCCATAAGGCATGCATGCACACACAGACACACACACGCACGCACAGAGGCGCAAACACCCAGGCACACACACACACACACAGGCACACACACTCAGCTCACATACACTCGCTGGCTGTGTGAGTGCTGGGCTCCTTCCCAGAGCCTCAGCTTCCCCATCTGTAACAATAAGACTCAGACTCCATTTCTTGAGCCTCTTGAAATGGTGACAGCTTGCCATTCGATTTTCTCTCTCTCAGCCTCTCCCTCCTCCTTTCCAATCGAGGCTGACCAGTCAATAAAGTCTGGGACGGTCACCAGGGGAGTCCACAAGGGGACGCTCTGTATCAAGCGAGGCTCTACGGGCAGCCGCGACACTCACCCTGTTGCCCCAGCCCCAGAGCTGAGTCCTGGGCCCTTGGCAGGGGCTGGGGTGGGGGTGGGGAGGGAGGCACGAGGGCTCTCCTGACCCCACACACAGGTGCACGGCCCCTTTCAGGCGGGGCCCGTCATCACCAGCTCCAGTGAGGGGATGGGTGACAAGCGCCCCTGCCAGGGCCGGGCCTCGCCCTCCCCGACCCAGGACCAGCAGTGCCATCTGCTCCTGGAGTATTTCTCCGAGCACAGAGCGGACGAGGGGCGGGCCCAGAAGGCTGGAGAAGGGGCATCTGCAGCCAGCAGCCTGGACGCCGATTAATTCTGTCCTGTGGCTTCTCAGCTCCAGTGGGAGCCTGGGGACAGTTTGGAGGAGGTGGGTGGACAGAGTCCCCGGGTGTGGGCTCAGCCTGGAGGCCGGGCTGAAAGTAAGCAGAGGTGGTGAGCATGCCACTGAGGGGTGGTGTAAGCCCCTCGTGTCCCTGTGAGTGACAGGGCTCTGCATGCTACTGAGGGGTGGCATAAGGGCTTTGCCCCTCTGCTCCTGTTCCCTTCTCTGCACATTTGTGGCCACCTGAGCCGAGGGGCTTAGAGTCCAGGGCCGGGAACTGGCAGGTGCGTCCTGGACTCTTGCCTGGTTTTGAATCCCAGCCACTGACTCACTGCGGGAGCTGAGCAGCCCCCTCCCCCACTGGGCCCCGGGTTCCTCACCTTCTCAACAGGGTGAGAAGCCTGCTCGCACCTCACTGGGGTTCCCACCAGGCAGGGGAGTGGGGGGACATCTGCACACGCTCAGTGGACATTTGTCCTGTCCCCTCTGCAGCCCCCACAGTGCCGGGCTCCAAGTCCGGGCCCGGCAAGTGTCCGTTCACCTGGTGAGATAATGAAACGAGCTCATGCTTGTGTCTGAGTCTCACGGCAGCAAAACCCGAAGCTGTGTTGGGAAATGGAACTAGTGGCCCAGCGGGGTGGAGCCCTCGGGGCTTTGGCTGCCAGACAGCAGGGAGGACTTCCTGGAGGAGGCAGGCCTTGGGCTGGGTAGGATTTGGCTAGAGGAGGGGAAGGCATGCTGGCAGGGGGAGACTGCATGTGAAAAGCAGGGAGGTGGGCAGGGGAGGGTCCAGGTGAGACCACGTTCTCTCTTGTGTTGTGAGGCTGGCTCAGAGTAGTGTGTGTGTGTGTGTGTGTGTGTGTGTGTGTGCGTGCGTGCGCGTGCGTGTTTGGGTGGGGGTGCTCAGTAACAGAGACTCCTTCTCTTCTCAGTTTATTTATGTCACCTTCTCCCCTCTGTCCGCAAGGACGGCCTGCTGACCTGGTCACAGGTGGTTTCAGAGGGGAGCAGGCTCCAGTGCGGGGACCTGTGGGGACCAGGCACATGTCGCCCATCTTGGGGAAGACCACTAGGCTCCACTTGTCATGAAACACAGACCCTAGAACCTTGGAGTTGTGAGGCCCCTCAGCCCCTCTACCCTGTCAGAATCTGGCACAGAGAGGTTAGGAGACTAGTCTAGTCACCCAGCCCCCACCCCCCGCCCCCAGAGTGCTCTGCTCTCTACCCTGCCTGTCTGGGGGCTGGGGCGGGGATCCCCTGTCTACCAACATCTGAACAGAGAGCCTCAAAGATTCCTGGTTTCCCCTTGTCCTCCCTCTGCCCTTCCACCCCCTTTCTCACTGGGCTGAGAAGAGCCTGGAAAAGAGACCCAGGGGGCTCCTGAGAGTCCCATCAGTGATGTGTGGACCCCCGTGGCTGAGGCCCAAGCCTGGGATGGGGAGGGTTAAGCCGTAAGCAGCCTTTCCTGGCTGGTGCTTAAGTTGCAGTTTCTAAAGGCCATCAGGAGCTCCACAGAGCAAACATTTTATCTCTTAATGACACTGCGGCAGATTAAGGAGGGTTCCAGCTCCCAGGGAGCAGTAACAAGAGGCCGTTCATTACTCTGGATGGTCTGCCCTGGCACCTGCAATGACTTTCTCACAGACATGACCAGCGAGGAAGGGATTCTTTCAGTCCTGCTGTCAGCAAACTTTGCCTGCTTCCTTTGGGCAGGGCTCTGGGGGGGTAGGGTCTCTGTGTGGGGGTGGGGGTGGGGTGGGGGGCAGAAGGCTAGATGCCCAGATGCCAGGCTGAGAGGACATTGGTACAGGCGGGGGTTTAGCTCAACATGAGAAAGATCTCCTGGTCCCAGTGGACCACAGCTGATAGCTATTCACCTCTACAATCTACTGTTCTTAAAGTTGGCTCAGATGGGGACCTCTGTCCCCTTTGGAATCACAGAAGGGCAGGCTTCTGGGGACACAGCCATGGTTACCCCATATGGAGACTACTCCCTCCCCCTTCAAGCATGTGGTTCAAAGGCAGGAGGTGTACATTCAGTGAACTTGACACTGCCTCCTTGACCTTAACAAGTGGCTGTCTTAACAATGGCCACAAATGTCATTGCTCGAGCACCTACTGTGTACTCAGCGTGTGGCAGACACTTTCCATCTGCCCTCTTGGTTCATCCTCCTGTGAGGCAGAGGTCTCCACCCTCATTTTACATTCAGGAGGACAGAGGCAGAAGACTGCAAAGCTTGCCCAGCCGCAGAGCTGGGATTCAAAGCCAGGTGTGTCTGCTCACGCCCCTTTCACTGTGCTCTGCATGCCCGCTGTGCCTCAGTTTCTTTATCCTTGTAATGGGAGTGACAATACGCACCCTGCACCCTGTAGAGCTCACAGGGCAGTTGGATAGTACTGGTGAAGTGGTGGACGGGAAATGCGCATGTGCGCACACACACACACATGCACACCAACACACACACACACACACCATTGTCTACCCAGGAGACATCAGTCAGTTATTATCCAAGGATGAAAAGTTACACAAGGGGCTGTTTCTATAATAAGCTTTATTTCTTTATTCACTGAGCTCTGATTAATTTAGCGTCTAAAAGGCCCTAATATCCAACTGTTAAGTGTATTTATTTCACAGTACATATTTTTAAAGACCTTAACAATCCCACACTCTTGAGCAATTTCCCCATCAGGAAATGTAGTCAGGGCTGAGCTTCAGGCTTACATCCAAGGATGCTCACTGTGGAGTCCTGATAACCGCCTTTAGAAACATTGTCCATTACGGGGATCGTCCCGCGAAATAGTGTGTGTCCATGTGGTGGAATATGATGCAGCCCACTGGAGTCGTGGCTGTGAAGCACATGTCATGACCCAGGAAGGAAAGAGCAGAACCAACACCTTCATATGCCACACGATCCCCAAGGAGGCACCTCTCTAAATGACGGGTAGTTTCTATTTCTTCTGCTTACTTTGCAGCATGGACTCAATCTATTTTTAAAATAAGTGAATAAAATGCACTCCACAGTCCTCTATCTCTAGATTGGGGATGGCAGAGCATAGTTTAAGTTTTGGTCTGCTCCTTGAGTCACTGCCATCACCCTACATGTTTAACCCCAGGGCATCCCTTGAGACCCTGGGTTCCATCTGCAGGGCCCACCCTGCTCTCTCCTGGAGTTCTCTCGTCTCGTTTCCAGCACTTTCCAGTCTCCTGGCCATCAAATGGTCCTTCTTGCTGTTTCTGAAGGCAAGACTGCCAAGAGGAAAATAGTAGCCGGAAAGATGAAATTGCTGAGTGGAGATTTCAGTCTCTGCTCAAAGTAGAGGAGACAGAAGTTGGAGTATGAGTTCAACCAAGAGTGAGGACATTCTACTAAATCCCCAGAAAGGCGAGGGGGCACGTGTGAGGAGTGAAGACCACATCTTGGGATAGAGGGATTCATCCTTAAGCCAGGAACAAAACTGAACTAGACCTGTCCAAACAAAGTACCAAACTAAGAAGTCGTAAGTTAAAGCTTATTGAACAAAAATTGAACTGGTAGTCAAAACTAAACCGACTCCTTGTCATGGAGATAATCAAATCAAATCTCTAGAAAGTATCATCACAGTGTCCAGTACACAATAAAAAATGACTAGACATGTGAAGTCAAAGGAAAACATGACCCCACATCAAGAGAAAAAGTAGCCAATGAAAAAAAATCAGAATGGGTCAGATATTGGAATGAGCTGACAAGGACTTGGTGATACTATAATCAATGTGTTGCCTACAGAGACGACAAGCTTCAAAAAGATGGCTAAAGCTTAAAACATTGAACAACAAATAAACAGCCATATCACATCATAGCCCCAAGTTTTAGATAAACACCTAAGAGTCCACACTGACATACATATACGATTAAATAAATTAATGAATTCTGGGGAAGATGCAAGTCTGTGGGTCAGAGAATTCCTCATAATTCATGTACTCTCTGAGCTCAAGGAGGTAGACCATAACTCTCCATTTCTTAACCAGAGGTTGTGGTCCAAAAAAATTACAGAGTAGGTCGTATTATTTGGTAAGACAATTTTTTATTACCGTATTTTTATATTTCTCTGTTTAATAATTTCTAGATTGTAACAGAAAGTAAATAAAAATTATGTATTTTAGTATATGTGCTGTGTTTTACATTTTTTCCCTCATTTTAGCACACACTAGTAATGAATGTATCTCTCAGATACACATGACCTACGCTGTAATTTTTTTGACCATGACTTCCACAGGGTTAAGTGTGGGCTGCTCCTAGTGACTTCCTTCCAAAGAGTACAGTACAGAAAGTGGGGGAAAAAGAATAACTTTACAGTGAAGAAACCTGGCAACCAGACCTCAGCCAGGTGATGAAGGTCAACATTGAGAGTCATAAATCATATCGATAGTTATGCCCTTGACATGATAGGAGTGGTACTTTACCTCGGTGATCTTCCTCCCCCAAACACCTATACTCCCCAATCTAATCATGAGAATACATCAAATTTCAACAGAAGGTCATCCAACCATGTATTTGACAGGCACACCTCAAAATTGTTAAGCTCATCAAAATCAAGGGACATCTGAGAGGCCGTCAGAGCCGAGAGGAGCCTAAGGAGACACAGCTACATGTAACGTGGAATTCTGGATGGGATCCTAGACCAGAAAAGGAGCATCAGGCAAAAAGGAACGAAACCTGCATGAGCCACAAGCTTTAGTTCATAAATATCTATCAATAGCTCATTAATTGTCACAAATGTACCACACTAATTTAAGATGCTAGTAACAGGGGAAGCTGTGTGTGTAAAAAAGTGTTGAGAAACAAATGAACAGAGCCTCAGGGACTTAGGAGAGGAGAAAAAGAATGGGACAGAAAAGTAAACATTTGAGGAAATATTAGAGAAATAATTTCCTCAAATTGATAAAAGACAGTAACTCAGAGATCCAAAAGCTCAATGAATTCTGAGCAGGATAGTTACAAAGAAAATAATATCTAGGCACATCATAACCAATCTGCAGCAATATGAAGCTCAGGAAAAGATCACAAAGGCCGTCAGAGCGGGGGAAACATTAATACAGGGGAACAAGGACAATAGTGGAAGCGGATTTTGAGTCTGATGAATGGAGGTCTCAAGACAATGTAACATCTTTAGAGTTCTGGAAGACGGAAAACAACTTGTAACCTAGAGTCTTTTCTTTTTAATCCAGCAAAACCTTTTTTTAATACATTAAGGTGAATTACAAACATTTTCATATAAATAAAAGATGGTACTATTTGTTATCAGCAGACCCACGCTACAATCTATCCTAAACGAAGTTCTTCAGGCTGAAGGGAAATAGTGTCAGATGAAATTTCAGGTGCACAGAAAAGAAGAAGCACTGGAAATGGCAAGTATAAAAGCAATTTTCTCTTCAGTTCTGTAGAAGTTAGTTAGTGGTTTAGAGAAGAAATGATAGCAATGAGTTGTGGAGTTTGTGACACAGGCGGAAACGAACTAGATGACGATAATAGTCATGATTGAGAGTGAGGGTAAGTGCACAGGAGGCTGGAGGGGGGAAAGCCCTAAGGACCGAATCACAGAGCACTGGGAGCTCAGTCCTGAGGGGGCCCCCTCGGGAGGTGCGTGGGCTGTGCCTCAGTCTTGCCCCTCAGAAGGAAGCTGGGTATGTATCCACTTGCCCCCACCCTCACCGGTTGTGAGGTGTCCCTGGGCTGTTACATCTCTGCGCTTCCCGGCTGCCCTGCTCATGGAGAGCCCCTGGGTGGAGAAGCAGAGGGAAGCAGTGGTCACTCAGTACGCTGGGAACTGCCCACCATCAGTGCAGGTGACTGGCCCAGGGGACAGGAGTCAAAATCCAAGCTCCTCACCCCTGCCTCCGGGGCTGGACCTGGTGGGACATGGGCCCCAAGCCTACTTGTACAGTAGCAGCCACGCAGCTGCCTTGCAGCTCTGCAGACACCCAGGGATTCACACCCTGGCGTATCCAGTCAAGCAGACAGCTGCTGCCCTCCTCCCTCCCTCTCCCAGTCTCCCGAGGACACCCAGTTAGGTGTTGTCACCATCCCAGGGCTCCAAGGCGCTGAGGCTCCCGCTGGGAATAACACCTTCCTCAGAAAGGACCTGAGGCAGCTTCCCCAGCCTGTGCTGTTATCTCCCGTTATAAACAGCCCACCCGCCTCCACTGCAACCAGCAAAGCCACCCCCACTTCACGCGAAATGCGTAATTGGCTGCAAATTAAACTTAATGGGACTAAAATAATTATATTGACTTTTAAAAGCACTTACAAATAAATACATGCTTAGATATTTCAGAATTTAAACTTTTCCCATTGTTTTCTGAGGGAGATAGGAGGGAGGAGGCTGAGTTAGGAGAGAGGAGGCTGAAAGAAGTGTGGGTGGGTGGAGGAGGTGTCAGAAGCAAATGTTCCCAGGTGAGGGCTCACCCTGCGTGGGGAATGGGACCCAGGCCAGCTATTCAGGACAGCAATTTCTCAATATTTATCAGCAGCCTTAAAAATGTCCATACCCTTTGTCTAGGTGAGACCAGAAATCTGTCCTAAGGAAATAATTAGAAATGACAAACACCTCGGTGCAGAGTCAGTCCCCAGCATCGTTTGCAACGACCAGTCACCTGTGTGCCTCCTACGCGCCCAACGGCGGATCAGCTCCGTCAGTTACGGAATAACCCACATGATGGACTGCCGTGTGGCCATTAAAAATGAGACCTTTACAAAGCACTTCATGCTGGGAAAGTGTTTATAAAAATAAGGTAGGAAATAAAAGCAGCGTCTCAAACAGAAAATAAAATAAATCCCTCATTTGGCTAATCTAAGCAAAGGGAAAACAAAGCCCAGAAGGATGTATGTAGAAATGCCAACAGACGCTGTCTCTGCATAAGGGATTATACAGGATTTTGATTTTCTTTTTTTATGTTTGAAAAATTTCAACAATGAGCATCTATTGATAAATTATTTTTTAAATTGGTTTAAAAATGATGGTAGGTATGAAAGGAATTCTACAAGGAGATTTCTTTCTTTCTTTTTTCCCCCCACCACAAGGAAACTTCCTGGACTCAGCTCTGATTCTAGAACTTTAATCTCAGAATCTCTAGCCCGGGGGTGGCGAACCTATGGCACGCGTGCCCAAAGTGGCACGCAGAGCAATTATTTTGGCACACAGAGCAATTATTTTGGCACACAGAGCTGTGAATACCAGTTAAAAAATTATTGTTTATGCTCTTATAGACATAAAAATAATCGATACCTCTATCTCACTCGATGGGTTGGCGCGCGAGCCGAGCGAGTATACTCTTATTTCATAAACTTTGGCACTCAATCGCCAAAAGGTTCGCCACCCCTGAACTAGGTCCTTATTTAAAACTTCTAGTTGCTGGAAGGGGCCCAGGTTGCAGATTGTCACTCAGAATCCCGCCTCCTCTTTAGTAGCAGAGTACTAATGCTATGGGGAGTGGCTAGGGGTCCTGCGTAAAAAGCTGCATTTACTAGTCACTACTCCTCCCCTTTCATATAGTGATGGCCAATGGAATATATGTTGAAGTGGTAAGTGTGGCTTCCAGGAAAGCGCTTTGATAAGAGCTTAGCTGCTGGAGAAACCCTTTTTGCTTCTTTGTCCTCTCCTTTACCTTTTCTTTCTGTCTGGAATACTATAGTAATTTCTGGAGCTTCAGCAGCCATCATGTGACCAATAGGCATTCTTTAGGATGAGGTCATACACATAGATGGTAAAAGCAAAAACCAGAAAAGGAGATGGGGACATTGACCAAATATGTGGAGCTAATAGCATGCTGGGGCTTCCTGTATCCAAAATTCTCTTAAACGAAAAAAAATATATCTTCACTTTGTCTAAGTCACTATTGTTCAGATTCCTGTTACTAGCAGCTGCATGCAATACCTAAAAGATACACCAGGGGACAGTCAAGGATGGCAGAGAGTTGGCAAAACTAGCTAAGCCACAGAAATGTCAAAGAAATTGGTAAGAAAATACCAACTTCTGTTTGAGCAAGGGACAGTAGGCCTGAGCTAAGTAGAAATGAGAGGAGAAATCTGTAAAGAGAAATAATACTTAGTGGGATCCAGCTGGCTTGGGTTGCTATACTATGTACCTGTACATGTAGATCAGCCTCACCTAGCAACAAGGGGTTTTATGGCTACGTGGGCCAAGAGTGTTGGTGTTGATTACTTCCTGTGAGGACACACAGTCAGTAGATAAAGTGTGGTGAAGTAGAGTCAAACGGAAAGTCAGGAGACCTGAACTTGGCTTGTGACTTTAAGAAAGTCACTCTCCCTTTCTGGACGATTTCTCATCTGTTAATGGGAAGATGTGGTTGGCTCAGAGAATCTAAGATTTTTCATAACTCTAAGGATCTCTGGGCATAAACTGAGCTGGCTGATTGTATATTTGGGAGAGTGGGAAAGGGCAACAGAGCCGAGAGGCTTTGCTCCTCTCCATCTCCTCCCACCCCCCTACTTACCTTCAACCTCTCTGATGCCCAGAGCTGCACTGAATGTCCAGTATGAATTGGGTCAGGGTTTCCAATTTTTCTTGTGACAATTATTGGCAAGTTTCACTCTTTCACTTTATGTAGGTCTCCTCAGAGCGGCCTTCCCTGACCGCCCTCTGCAATAGAGTCCTCTCATCCCTCACCCCTTTCCATCGGCCATTCGATGTATCACTAAATACTCACGTGTTTATGAACTGTCTTTCTTATTGGAATGTGAATTCCACGAGAGCAAAGAGGTTGTCAATCTTCTTCACCCCTTTGTCTTCAGGGCCTAAAAGAGGGCCCAGAACAAATAGGATCATATTAGCACTGTTAAGGTAACGAAGGAGCTAGTTAACCCGTGTGACCTGGCTCCCATGAGTTTCTCAGGCGGGAGGTCCCACTTTTAGACGTGGTTCAGCTTATCCACGACATTCTATGGCTGGTCCTCAGAATGGCAGAAAAGTCTGAACCTCAGTTGAACAGAATTCTCACCTTCCTTTTGCTAGATGCACACCTCTATTAATATGGTCGTACCTGGAAGAATGCCACCTTTGGCTGTGCGACTGGAGTCAAATAGACTGAAGTTCAAATCTCAGCTCTGCCATTTACTGTTTTTGTATTATTCTGCTTTTCTAAGCTTCACGTCCCTCTTGAAAGAATGATGCCAATAGCGCCAACCTTGCCAGCTTATCATGGAGACAGAGGAGAGGTGGGCACACCGTGCAGAGGGAGCATTCAGCAAATGCTCAGAGGCAGGCTCATTTTATCTGTTGATTCAGTTATTTTTATTGTTACCAGTATCGTTATTGTTTTTGTTCTTGTTAAACTAGCCAGGTTTGAAGATCCTCCGTCTCCTCAGCAGAGCCTTGGTGGGAATGGAGTAAACGGGGGGTGGGGAGGAGTGAAGGCACAGGAGACACGAGAGACAGGTCACCGCGTGGGCTCATGCTGAGCTCCCTGTCAGCCCATGCAATGGCCTGTCTCTCTCTCGGCACCTGACCTGTTGATGTATTGTCCTCCTCTCAGCTCAGGACTGCACTGCATGCTAGTTGCACATTTACACACGAAACCCCATCCGAGGAGTCTGGCTCTGGGGCTCCAGCCTGGGGCGGTTTCTGCCATGCAAAGTGCTCGCTCTTCCCCTGAGGGCTTGTCATCTGGAATCGGAGGGGCCACCTCCCCCGTGGAGGGAGGGCTCTTGCTGCCCTTAGTAGCCGCTCTCCCAGTGTCTGAAGGGAGCTGGCCACAGGACAGCCAGGACCCTCGGCTGGTGGGAAGCGAAGGTGTCAAGGGAAGGGCTGGGGGTCAACAGAGAGGGCAAAGGCAGGGCTGGCGGAGGACACGCCCCCATCATCCCAGTCTTGTGGCATCGGTGCCACACAGACCGCTGTTACTTACAGCCAGCTGGTGCCCACGGGCCAGTTCAGCCCCCAGATGATACTGCGGGCCATGAAGGAGACTGTGGGTGGAGGTGCTGTGCAGGGGCCGGCGGGGACGTTACGGGGGAGGTCTGGGTGGCTGTGGAGTGGTGGTAAGAGCGTGGGCTCTGCTGTCTTCGGCTGTGTGACTGAGGCAAATGGCTCACCTTCTTGGAGCCTCCACTTCCCCCTCTGTGTCATCAGAACATCACTTCACAATGACAGTGCGCCTGTCCCAGGAGAGGCTTCCTCCCTGCCGGCTGCCCCCTCCCGCTCTCTTCCCAGTGAGGGTCCCACTTGAGAACATGTCCCCGATGGGGCCGCCTGGGCACCGGAAGCCAAGGAGCAAAGGGGCAGCAGGGATGTGCCCAGGTGCACGTGTGCATGGGGCCTCAGGGCGCCCACCTTTCCCATTGACAGGTGGCAGCTCCGGGTGTGCACTGGTGCTGAGTGACTAACAGACAGGCTTCCCCAGGCCCGGTGATGGACATGAGGACAGGGGTTGACAACCTGGACACCTGAACTCGGTGACTCGGTGGAATAAGCATTGGGCAGCCCTCGCCCTGTTCCCATCTCTGTTCATGGAAGGTCTGGGCAGAGGTGCCAGTGGGGAGAACAGGAGCCCGGCCACTGGGCAGGACGCATGCAGCACTGCCGAGGTGACGGTGCGCTCAGTGGCTTCCTACACGGGGACAGATCGGCGCCACACCCCCCACGCTCATGTCAGCCACATCTCTGACACAATTTGAGAGCCATCAGGGGAGGTGGAGAGGTTGGCTAGACCGGGAGGGGTCAGCCTGTGGCCAGGCAGGGGGTTCAGACTGTTGATTCAAGTGAAGTGATGTAGGCTCGTGAGAGAGTTTAGAACAGGTCATATCCTCTGTCAGCGGAGAAACTGAGGCACAGAGAGTCAGCCAGTGTGTGAACAGCCAGTACATCATGGAGCCAATCTTCATATGAAAAAACTGAGACCCAGAAACAGGCAGTGTCTTGCCCAAGATCACACAGCAAGTTTGTGACAGAGCCAGGAGCCACTCAGGTCCCCACCAGCCAGCCCGCTCCTCCTCCCATGTCACCTCCTGAGGAAGCCTGGGGCTGGGGACGCTGGGCAGCTGGGCGACCGTCCCCAGCAGGGTGGGGGTGTCCCATCTCTGCTGTATGTTTATGAACGGAGCCCTCTCAGCATGCCTGGCACCATGCAAGGCACTTAATGACAGTCTCATCCAATCCTAACAGCATGGTCCCCGTTTTACAGAAGGGAACTGGGGCCCAGAGAAGGTCTCTGACTCACCCAGGGTTTTCCAGCTGTTGGGGACCATCTTCCTGACACCAAAGCCTGAGTCTCCTCTGTCCCCAGAGGAGCGCAATCCGGATCCAGGCCCCCAGGGGTGTGAGGCAGCTCTGTGGCCATCGGGGGTCTCAGGATAAAGCCCACTGCCCCAGGACCTGCTTCAGAGGCCTGGGGACTCTGTTGGAGCCCCTCTCTGCCCACCCTGACAGGCTCTGTGGGTGATCTGTCCCCAGTGGCACCAAAGCTGGGGTGCCCCCTCAGCTGCTGATCTCTGCCTGACTGGGGGTCGGGGTGGTGGAGTCCAGGTGGGGCGGTCTCTGGGAGCAGGCCCAGCAGAGCCTGGGGTAGGAGGAGTGATTTTGGGGCTTCACATGGGAGGCCGGGAGGGTTTGGGGTTGGGACTTGGGGCTGGAGCCAGGAGCTTGTCCTGGGGCGATGGAGCTGGAGCCCAGCCATGGCCTGGGGTGGTGACTTGCTCCCTGGCCCCACCCTGGCTATGGCCTGAGGGCTCAGGCGCTGTCCAGAAGGCCCCTGTTCCCACCTCCAGCCCAGGGGGCTTCGCCTCCTTTACGCTGTTGCGAGCAGAGCAGAAGGTGGTCAGCCTGGCTGCTGGCCAAAAACCCTGTGGGGGTTCAGGTGGAAGAACAGGGTGGTCCCTCAAGAGGAAGAACTCCAGTTGTTGTTTCCTGAGAGCTTTCTGATAGGAGCTGGAGGTGGGGGGAGGGGGGCGCAGCCCCAGCCACTGAAGAGGAGCCCGGAGAGGAGCTACTAGGGAGGTGAGGGCCCATCTGTCACTGGAACCCAGTCTGGTGGCGTGTGCTTGTGTGTGTAGGGGCACGTTCTCACAGGCCATCTGGACCTGCTGAGGGTGGCAGGGCTCCTGGAGGCGCGGCATAGGGTGCTGGGAAGGACTTGGACTGAATCTTAGGAATCTGTGACCTCCCCCACAGCCTGCTTGTGGCCCCAGTGAGCCCATCTGCACATGGGGAAACTGGAGAGGAGGGAGTGCATGTCCCTGAGCTGGGGAGGGTCACGCTGGGGTCCCCTGGCCCTATGTGGATGGGCTCATCAAGTGGAGAAGCTTCGGGGCAGCCCTGCTCTCTCCTGGGGCCCTTAACCGGATCCCAGCCACGTAGGTCCTATTGGCTTAGTAGCCTGGAGGCCCAGATTCTCAGACCACACTGACTGGTCAGGAGGGGTTGGCTGGGGTCTGCTGTGAGGGGTCAAGTCTGCAGGGAGCCCTTCTGATGGTCTGGGATGGGGAGCAGACTCGGCACCCCTCACTGATGACTAGGCCTGGCTTGGGGTCTCAGCACTTCTGTCTGGGAGTTGGAAGGGACCTGAGAGATTCACTCACTTGCTCACACATATCGATTGAGTTGTTTCTAGGTTCTTGTTATTGCAAACGAGGTTGCTGTGGACATTCTCGTACGAGTCTGCACCGCACACGTACAGAAGGTTCTCTGGGGCACGTTCCCGGAGCAGAACTGTTGAACTCCAGCGTCGGTGCGCGTCTGACTTTTACAAGACAGCACTAAAATGATCTTCAGAGAGCCCGCAGCCTTTCCACTCCCGCAGCGGTGCGGGGAGTTACCATCGTTCCCCACCCGCACTTCGTTTCTGCCCCACCAGCCGGTGGAAGAAGGGGCTGCTCAGCATCCCAGAATCTTCATTTCTCCCGCTACTAATGAGATTGCACGGACTTTCAAATGCTCAATAGCCGCTCAGATTTCTTCTTGAAATAACTACTCACGTCTTTCACCTAATTTTCTATTGAATTTTTTATTGGGTTTTTAGTCTTTTTAGGAAGTCTTTATATATTTAAGATAGAATCAGGTATGGCTTCGTGTGTTATAATGTCTAGTCCCGCATGTGGCTTATTTTTCCAGTTTGTTTATTTACAGCGGCATGAGAGGAACAGGAACTCCTTATTTAAATTGCATTAAGTGTATCAATAATTTCCTTTATGTTTGGCACTTTTTGATCTTTTGCTAAATAGACTTTTTTTTCTACCCAAGGTCATAAAAAGTGTATGTTTTCTTCCAAGAGCCTAGAAATGAAAAACACAAAATGCAAGACGGTGGTTACTTCTAAAGAACTGTGGGTGGTGGGTGGTGGGTGGGTGGTGGTGAGAGCAGCCCTGGGGGGCTCCGTGCTCTTGGGGATGGTCTAAATCTCAGGTGCAGTTCACTGGTGTTCGCTGTGAGTGAATGGTTCCTACACAGATAGTGAACAGGCAGGTAGCTGTGGAACACAGATGCTGTTGTATATATGGAAAATGTTCCCATAAATAGAAGAGTGGTAACAAGGTGGTGCAGAGAAGCCCCCGGCACAGGCCCGGTGCACACAGCTAACGCCAGCCAGGAGTGCCCGCGTGCCTTCCGGAGCGGGCACGGCACCGCTACCCACACGTGCCGTCCCTATGGTACTGAGCCCACTTTACAGGCGAGGAAGCAGACACTCAGAGAGGGTAAGCGACTTGCCCTGAGTTGCACAGCTAAGGGGATCGGAGAGGCAGGCCCAGCTCTGTGTGACTCCACGTCCCTCCCCTTCAGCCACCGGGCCCGCCCCTCACACAGCAGGTGCTCAGTGAACGGTGAGGTGGCCCTGACCCCTTCTGTCCACACAGCAGGGCTGCCTCCTACTCGCAGCCCCACCTGGGGGAGCTGGACATCACCTCACGGTGGCCCAGGGCAGAGCCACCACTTTGGGGGGATGAGGAGAAGCCTGAGGCTGTGACCTTGACCATCAACACAAGGCAGAAGGTGGAGGAGGAGGGAGGGAAGGAAGGGAGGTGAGGAGGGGAGAGGGGGGGAGACAGAGAAGGAGGAGGGCGAGGGGAACGGCAGAGAGTAAAGGGACAATGACAGGGAGAGAGACAGATGGAGAAGGGGGCAGAGCGGAGAAGGGACAGGTCAGACTTCAGCAAACCCCAGGGCAGACAGACAGAGACCATGGACAGAGGAGAGCCGGGCCAGCCGGCTGCACAGAGGTGCCGAGGAGGCCCCGGCAGAGGGGACACTGTGTGGAAGGCCGTCCCCAGGGCTCTGGTCCCGCCCAGGCCCCCAGCCGCCTTGGGAGAAGGACTGCACACACCCACCAGCAGGACCTGCACGAGACAGAGCCCGGAGGGACACGGAGCCTGCCCCAGCCTCCTGAAGTGGAAGGTAGGGGCAGTGACCCCACCACTGAGGGCTCCATGAACATGAAATGACCCCACACGTGTGAAGTCCAGGCACGATGCTGGGGCACGGTGCCCTCACACACCACCTTTGCCTTGACTCTTCAATGTCAGCTGGGATGAGGGCGGGGGCAGGCCTCGGCTTGGATGTTTATGTTCCCATGTCCTACCCCCCCCCCCTCACCTGTGCACATACACACAACCATCCTGACTGATGAGTCCATTGGGCTCCGGGGGCTCCTCCCACTTGAGGAAGATCATGTCCTCCAGTGGAGTGAAGGTCAGGGACTCGGCCGCGATCCCACCAGGCACTGTGAGGGAAAGGCGGCGTGGGACAGAGAAGCGGCTTTGGAGCCAGGGACAGGGGCTCCAATTCCAGCCTCGCCATCTCCTCACTGGAGCGCGTGGACTCCTCACCCTGTGTGAGCCTCAGTTCCCTCCTCCGTGAAACGGGTGAGACTAACCCCTCCCTCGAGTTCCCCATTCTGTCCGCTGGAACGAAGGCCGGAGGGCTGAGGAGAGACGGGAGGAGGGCTCGTGGAGGTGAAGCAGCATGACGGGCACCCACTCTGGGGACAGGCGAGGAGGGGGAGATGGCCCGACCCCCTCCCTCCAGGAGCACCGTGAGAGTCCAGCAGGAAGGAGGGGCGTCTACAGTCCTCTGAGCTCTGCAGCGTGGGAATGAGGGCCTGATGGGGGCGGGGGGTGGGGCTGTCCCCCAGGGCACATGAGTGTCAGGACCGCACTTGAACTTCCCCTGAGCTGTGTCTTGATCTCATACCATCAGCTCCGTCCTGGCCTCCAGGGCGCCTGGGTGAAGGGCTGGAGGTCAGCTTCAGCCGGGCCACGGATACGCTCCAGGGAGGCTCCTGGCTTCTCCCCAGAAGAGCCCAATTCCGTGTCAGGGAGGAAGGCCTGGGGTCTGCGGGGAAGGAACGAGGTTGCGCCAGCACTTGCCCTCTGTCTGCCTCTAGCTCTTGGTCTATAAAATGGGGTCATCACGGTCCCTCCCTGGGAGGGTGGTTGTCAGGGCCCAGGACGGCCCGCAATGCTCCCAGGTCCCATTGCAGGAGCTCAGTGTGCACTGCTGTTGGTAGGACCTGGTTTGCCGCCTCCAGCTATCTGACCTTGAGAAAGTCATGGCCCCTCTCTGTGCCCCGATCTATAGCCTAAAACAGGGACCATTGTAACCACAGTGCAGCGTCACCGATTGTAAAAATCAGATGGGATGGCAAATGATTAAAAATAGAGAAAAAACCCAGGATGTCTGTACCCTGATCCAAATACACCAAACTCCGCATAAAGCGCTGCACAGATGCTGTTACTGCCGTCTCGGCTGCTCTCCCTGCCGCACCCCATCTCTCCTCTGTGGTCCCCCAGCCCTTCCAGCTGCCTGCTAATGAGCTGGAGGCTTCAGTAATGAGGCTGCTTCATCATTTAATGCACCAGATCAGCCTAGGAGGGAGAGGAGACATGTGTGTGGAGGGGTGGCGTTGGAGGGGTGGCGTTGGAGGGGGGCGTGCCTGGCTCGCCCACGGCCTGGCGGTTCCAGTCTGCCCACAGAACCCCCTTGGGTCTGCAGTGCTCAGTAAGAGGAGAGGGGATCCCCTGCAGCTCCTCCTGGACAAGCCCCCCAGCAGGATGGTGGCCATGGAATTTGGAATCAGCTTCTGAGGGGGTAACAAGTTACCCGTGGAATCAATTAGCCTTGAAAAGTGGATTCTGGTTCTTGAGACAACTGAGCACCCAGGTCGTTCTGAACAAGCCCACTGGATTAGGAATGCCATGCTCTGGGATGGTGGCTGTGCCCGATCCTGACCATGCGACAACAACATCCAGCCAGAGCTGTCCTGAGGGCACAGGGGCATGATGGGACCCCCCAGAAGGGCTGGTGGGGACGAGGCAGGGAGTGAGGTCTCCCCCAAGCAGGCTGGAGTAAGAGGAGAACGTGGTGGTGAAGAGTGAGAGGGCCTGCAGAGGAGTATGATTAGAGCCCAGTGCCAAGGAGGGCCCACAGGGGTGGGGAGGGGGGCGGATGGGGGAGGCCACTGTGAGCTTAGCACTGGGGGGCCTAAGCGGGTGTCCCCTGACCTGGTCAGGCCTGGCTTGGTCCCTAGGTTGGCCTGAACTGTGTATGGTTGGGGGTCTAGGGGCTTATGGGGTGGAGCCTCAGGTTTTTCCATGAAAGCGACAAATAAGAGGGCATATTTCCAAGATCCAGTTATTTGTGGGTGTGGAGAGGCAGGTAGCGGGGCTCCCTGGTCGTGCCCAAAGAATCTCATGTCACAAAGAAGAGAGTACACTGTACTGGGAGGGAGAAGCAGCAGAGCCCAGGCACATGGGTCAGAACGGGGCAAGTTAGGGCTCTTTGGTTGCAAGTGACAGAAACTGCTCCGTAACCAGCTCAAGCACAAGACGGGGGCTGACGGGAGCCCAGGACTGAAGGTGCTGGAGGAAGGTACTGGGCTCAGCCGTGTTGTAAGGCCATGGTCTCTGTACTCTTGACACTGTGATGGCCTCATGCCCAGGCAGGCCCTCTCCTCTAGATGGCCCCACAGCGCCATGGCAGGGCCTGCCAGCTCTGCGTGTGGGGACAGGCCCACCCCGTTGGCTCCGATTGGGTCTTCCCTGAGGCTATCACTATGTGAGGAGGACTCAAGATTCCGATTGGCCAGGCCTGTGGCTCAGCCCACCCCTCTGTCTGGGGGTGGGATGGCTGGTGCAGGACTCTCAGGACTGGCAAGGCCCAGTGGTGGTTCCCCAAGGATCATGGAGGAGGCGGGGTCCCCAAGCAGAACCATCGGAGGGCCGTCATGGGTGCAGTCAGAGATGGGAGGGGTGGAATTTTGGCCCCACCCAGTTCAGCACACCCATCCTGAGGCTGCCGTGTTGGCTGCTAACATCGTAGCTCACAGTAGGACCTTTTTCAGAGAATCCTCCTCAGCTGAAGGGAGCTGACTGCTGACTCACTGGAAATGTCTAGAAGGTTTCACTCCTGGGGTGAACTGCAACCAATGACAAGCTGACACGGGTACAAGTGGCGGACTCATTGCCTGAGGGCCAGAGCCAGGTGATCTGAGAAGTGCTCCAGGGCGCCCCTTGGGCTCCGGCTGAGGCCACACCCGTGCCTGGCTCCTCTGCCTCAGTCCTTCCTCCCGAGAGGACGCCTTCCATAAGCCACTGGTCCATGCGTTTGCCTCTCACTGTGCTTCTAGGGAACCCAGCCTGAATCGCCTGGGACCCCGCGTTCCTTGTGTGGGGCCCAGTCTTCAAGGACCATGTCGCCAGGCTCGGAGAAAAGCAGAGTCTGGCGTCTGGGGGATCTTTCAAATCTAAACTCCTGCTGCTAACTCATCACAATTCTCCTGCATCTGCTCCGGGTCCTTGTGCAATCTACCCTCTGCATGTAATTCCCACGTCTCCCTCGGATCTGGGCTTGATTAACAGAAGGTTATAAACACGTCCCAGAAAAAGGAAAGCCAATGTCTCCCCAGGGCAGCCACGGTCTGCTGGCAGACGGCAAATTGCTTTGCGACCAAAATATTTTTTTGTTTTTTATTTTTGTATAGATAAACAGGACTAAACTAATTAGGATTTTTTTTCTTTTCTTTCCTGAGGTCTTAGATGACAATGAGAGTCTCTTGATCCACCGTGAATTGGTTACCAGGTTTCAATAAGGGATGTCTTTGTGATTACAGTTTATTAGTAGTTTTACAAGGGAGGGAAGATGGAGGGGAGGGGGGAGCCCACAGTTCCAATAAGAGGATTGTTTTTGCATTTCTCCTGTTTTAATTTCATGATTATTTCCTGGACCAATGCTCTGTGGAGAATGAGGAAAAAGAGACCAAACTGCCCCCACCTGTTCCAGATGCAAATGCAGTTGATGTTCTGGAAGGATGTGCCCCCGTCTTCTTTGGACTTGCCCGACGGCTGGGAGGCTCCACCGCTGGATCCTGGTTGGCCTAGGGAGAGGCCTCACCATCTGGGGGTTTGGGTCAGGGCAGCCTTCGTCCTCTATTGAGTTACCATTTCTTGGGCACCTACTATGCGCTGGGAGCCTTATGTGGATTTTCTAACTTACACTTCACAGTGATCATTTTATGGACCCATTTTACAGAGAGAGGCACTAAGGCAGATAGATGTGTGCAGGGCCCTGGGTTGGGTGCAGAGGGTGTTCAAGGAGGCTCAGAGATGTGTCAGATCTGCAGCAAGGCACTCGAGTTGGAGCTGGAATTGGAAGCCAGACCTGTTGTCTCTAAGTTCTGGTGTTTCTACTCCGTCTTTGCTGCCTTCTGGTGAACGTGATACTCAGTTCCCCCCTGGGAAGTGGGCCCTTGAGACCGGGTGAGATGAACTTGAAGGCTGTCTTGGGCGCTGGTGTGCTGTGTGGAGGGTCTCTGTGGTCCAGGAAGGAGGGGCCCAGTCCCTGGTGCTGGGAGGAGGGGACGGGCATGACCAGAAGCTGGTTTCATCCCGGCCACTTGAGGCACATGGGCAGGCAGAGTCCCCTACAAAAGAGTCTGGAGGGGGCGGCGACTCCCTCCCCCAGCTGCGGCTCCCTCCCCAGCCCTCACCTTGAAACGTCTGTGTGAAGGTTCCCGTACACTGTCTCTGCTCTCCCTGGCTTCAAGCTGGTGGGGGCCCTGGAGCCTGCATTTCAAGGAGACCCCAAGTGGGGGGACTCTGGGGTGGGAGACCCACTCCAGCACCCCACACAGGAGACGCTGGGCGAGTCCCCCCTTTCTCTGAGCCTCCTGGTCCATCTGTGAGTAGGGTGAGTGCTTCCTGCTCCTGGGCTCCTAGTGAGCGTGCCTAGGCCTGTGAGCTGCACACAGTAGGCATGTTATCAGGGTGAATGTCTCCAAACCCCCACTGCCAGCATGCGTTAAGTGATACACAACGTGTGACAGCCGACACCTACTGAATGCTTCCCATTCCGGGCATGGCAGTCCTCACAACCTTGGGATGTAGGCACCGCGACAGCCGTTCTGCAGAAAAGAGCAGGCTGGCCTTGCCATGGTGAGTGGGAGAGCGGGGCCGCGGACCCAGGCCTGCCCACGTGGGGAAAACCAGTGTCTCAGGAGCTGCCTGTGTCACCTAGCCTGTCTGTGCAGTTACTATGGCAGCCACCTCAGCTCTCAGCAAAGGGAAGAGGAAATCAGGCCACAGGGCTAATGAGGCTGCGAGGTTCTGATCCGGCCCCTGATGGCTCTGGCTTCACAAGGAGCCTGTCTTCCCACATCCCAGGCAGCCCCGTGCCTGGGCGCTGCATCAAAGGCCGCCGCCTCTGAGCCCAGGCCCTGGGCCTGGCTGGGCTTTCAGAAGGCCCGCTTGGATCCTCCCACAGTGAGTCATGCCGTCGCCGGCACAGCCACTATCTGTCTCCTAAGGGTGTCACTTGCTGCCTGGATGAGCAGTGAGCAGAGGTCCCTGAAAAGGGCCTGTGCCCCAAACAGCTCCCCCGGGGCTGCCTGGGGCCCCACCTGGGGGCCCAGTGTGACTTCCTTTCAAGTGACGGTGCCTGGAGGACCAGAGGCTTTTCATTTCAGCGAGCCCGGGTTTGAGTCCTAGCTCTGTCATTCCATGCTGGTCACCTGGCTCCACTTCTGTGGGACCTTTGCTGGACACAGCCGTTCCCCTGGGCAAGGGGGGAAGTTACAAAAGATTGGAATTTAAACATTCTGCAAGATTTACTGTATGAAGTGGATGGAACGAATCCCCCCAAACCACA
>PVKE010009038.1:30255-46066 GCA_004027555.1 Craseonycteris thonglongyai | reverse complement strand
GGGCACCAGATATATCGGGTTGGAGGGGGACCTGATTCTGGGAGCTGGGCACATAATGCGATGCATGGGTGATGTGATGTGGAGTTGTCCATTGGGAAACTGTCGGATTGTTACCAACCAATGTCACCCCATTAAATTAAAAAAAAAATAAAATAAAATAAAAGAGAGGAATGATAAAAAAGAAAGAAAGAAAGAAAGAAAGAAAGAAAGTTGTGCTTCTTGCTCAAGGTCATAGAGCTTGACATGATGAAGTAGAATCAGACCTGGGACTATGCGACTGTGGAGTCCATACTCTGTGCTCTGCTGCCACCCTTGACTTGGAAACATCAGCTGCATGTCCCTAGTGGCCCAGCCTCTGGACAAAGCATTCCAAAGTTTACACACACGAATTGGACTTGGGCCCTGTTCTAGCTAACAGTGCAGTGGCGGAGGCAGCTACAGAATAAAAGTGAACATCGGTAAGCTGCATCATACATGTTTCAATTATTTTAAATTTAAGTAATAAATTTGTTAAGGACCATGATATATCTTCTTGGGGAAAGCGATCAGGGTTTTCCATAAGCAACTCCAGGGATCTGAAAGGGACTTGACCTGGCAGATCCTGAATGAAGGGAGAGGACCCATAGAGGCAGCTGGTGAGCAGGGCTGTATGGAGACGCTGCCAGAAACGAAGAGGAGACAGACCAGATGAAGCCGGCATGACTGAGAGGCAGCCCAGGAGAGCGGAAGAGCGGGCCTTTGGAAACCAAGACAACTGCTGCTCCTTGTCCTGGGCCCTTGAACAAGTCGCCCAATTCATGTAAAATGAGGATGCTGGTACTCATCTCAGAGGATTAATTGAGATACAACATTTCCAGAGCCTACTACAGTGCCTGACATTGTAGCAAGTACAAATAAATGGTGGGTTGATGGAGGGGCAGTGGGGTAGGAAGAGAGGAAGATCATGAAAAAGAGAAGGCAAATGAAAGGATTACTTCTGAGCAGCCCTTGGAATAAACAGTTTTGCTTTTGTTTTTGTTTTTGTTTTGACATAGAGCCCAGAGCAGTCTCCATAGTTGTACATCATTAGTTTTTAATATAGTTTCACTCCATAGGTGGTCATGGGGCCAAGCAGGGCAGGAACCAGGCTGGGAGCCTCCTACATGGGAGGCACGTTCCCCACTGGGGGCCTCCTACATGAGAAGCTTGCCCATTGCAGGAACCAAACCGGGGCCTCCCACTTGGGAAGCACACAGTGAGAAGTGGACTGGGGACACGCCCCAGTCCAGCATATGAGTCCGCACAAGCCGGGACTCGATCCTTGGACCCCGGGGCTGCAAGCCGAGTGCTCAACCTGCTGAGCCATGCAGGCATACCCAGTTTATGGCTTAAAGACAGCTGTGTCATTCAGTGTGGTGGAGCAGATGGCCTTCTGAGAAGCTATAGCATGAGCTGCCAGCACTTGTGAGCGCTCCGTGACACATCGCACAATCCCACAGTTCTCCCACGTGGACAGATTTTGCTGGTACACTTAGATATGCATGTGAAACTACAGGGGGCACACTTTTTTAAAGAAAAGAAAAATAGTCTAGTAACTAGAGCGAGCGAGAGAGAGAGAGAGAGAGAGAGAGAGGAGTAGGGGGAGAAGTACAAGGGATGGTTCTTGACAGGAAACCGTTGGCTTAGTCAGCATTGATAGGGCACCTGCTGGCACGTGCCCAACCCTTGAAGGGAAGCCTGAGAAGTAACTCGATGAAATGACAGCAGATCAGGCCCCATGACGACAGGCCCACAAGGAATAAACACAGAAAGGAGCGGTAAAGGAAAAGAGAAAATGAGCTATTTGAAAAAGCAGAAGTTGCAGAACTCAGCAGCTAGCTGATGGGAGAGAGTGAGGAGCATTTTTACATGGGCTTCTACCAGCAGAAGTTCTGCCAGAAACGGGGCTTTGCCAGAGTCTGGGGGCCCCGGCGATGTGGGCCGCAGCCAGGTCGTGGTCACTGGGCATGTGTTTCATCAGCTGGATGGGAGCAAAGTGAAATGGAAGCTGGTCCAGCCTCCAGAGCAGCTGCGGAGACGCTGGTTGTACATTCCCGCCGCGTCTCTCTCCACCCCCCACCCCGCGCTCAGCCCCTCTGGCATAGCCATCCGATGAGCCCTCTTTGTCCCGCTTTCCTAACCCAGACACAGAGCTGTCCTTCACGCGCCTCTGCTCCATAGCTGTAACCTCCAAGTGCTGGCTCACTCTCTGCCTGGGTCTCTGGGAACCTCCTTTCTGCTCTATGTTGCCTAAGGCTTGTTCAAGCCAGTGCTGGTCACAGCTCCCACCGGACGTCCTCCAGCCACAGATACCCAATTAAAGAGCCTCCTCCAGGCTCAACTCCCCTCAGGTGCTCCTGCTTCAATCCTTCTGGTCAGGGTCTGGTCAGTAATCTAAAGCAGATGGCCTCCAGTCTCCGGGGCCACGTCCATCTGTTCACGGAGACAAATGACTCGAACCCCATTGCTCAATGGGGAGGAGCAAACCCCCCTCACCTCCAGGTTCTTACCTTTCCGGGATCCTTGACACTTCCTTTGACACTCCTTTGCTCCATTTCATGCATCACCCCAATTTTCTTTTTGAATTTTTTTAAGATTTATTTATTTATTTATTTTTATTGTTTTTGACAGAGAGAGAGAGAGAGAGAGAGAGAGAGAGAGAGAGAGAGAGAGAGAGAGAGAGATACAGTGAGAACTGAACTGGGGGAACTCACCAGTTCAGCACATGGGTCCGCACGGGCCAGGGCCGGGGCCAGGATTCGATCCTCAGTCCCCGGCGCTGCAAAGTGAGCGCTTAACCCACTGAGCCATCCCGCCTTCCCCCAATTTTCTTTTTTTATTATATTTTTTAAAGATTTATTTTTATTGTTTTTGACAGAGAGAGAGAGAGATACAGAGATAGAGCCAGAGACAGAGAGAAGGGGGAGGGCCCAGAATAGTCTCCATAGTTGAACATCATTTGTTTTTCCACATAGTTTCATTCCACAGGTGGGTGGGGCTGCTCAGGGCAGGAAATGGGCCGGGGTCTCACCCCAGTGAGAACTGAACTGGGGGCACTCCCCAGTTCAACATGTGGGTCCTCACGGGCTGGGGCCAGGATTTGATCCTTTGTCCCTGGGACTGCAAAGTGAGCTCTTAACCCACTGAGCCATCCCAGCTTCCCCCACCCCAATTTTCTTAATTTCTCCCTAGGTTCTACTAATATGAGACCTCTCGCAGAGCAGACTTTCCTGGAGGTTTGGGGGCAACGGGTGGTAGATTTTTAGCAACCTCATTAGAGATCACAACCTACAGTCACGTCTTACCTGCTTCCACATAACTAGCGAAGGTTTCCTGCACTGAAAAACCTCTTGCTGGCTGGTTTCTCACTAGGCCTTGCTGTCATCTCTGCCCTCAGCCTTGAGAAGCTCCTCTGCCCCTCCCATGCTGCCTGCTCCAGCCTGAGCCACCAAGTTGCTGTTTATTTCATTCTCAGAACAATTCAGCTACCTGCTCTCAGCTCACAAGCCTTGGACCCCCTCTGCATGTTCAGCACTCATAAGGGCATCTGCTGAATGTTGCCATCTTCTCACAAACTTCATCCAAAGGCACCCCAAGAAGCTCTGACATGCCAAACGTACCAGAAAGAGCTTCCTCCTTGTCTGAGGACGCCCCCCCCCCCCCCAGGAATGTTGGACTTTCGTCCATCTTTCCTCACCGTTCCTGGCTTCCTTGGCGGGGATTTCTGTAATCCACTTAATCCTTGGCTTGACCACTAGGCTACCTAAATTTGATTTCATTCTCTTGCCTCATTGCCCTCGACCATACAGGCCATGGACAGGTCAGGCACGACAGCACTGCTGCCTGTGTCACACACTTGCTCTCAGGAGGGAACCAGTAACAGTTCTTCAGAAGGTTGCAGGCAGCAAGGCCGTTTGTTCAGTGACAAGGCCTATGTCACCCTGTGCACAGGGCTGGATTTAGGCAACCTGGGGCCACCAGCTAATATTAGAATGTCCGCATCACAGGGGACACAGGGAGGACCAGAAATTTGTAACAGGAGGGAGGACTCCAGGTGAAGCTTGGCTTAGGCACTGACTCCCTGAAGGTGACGTTAATGGAAACAACACAGCAGAGTTGAGGAGGGAAGTTTCCTTTCGGGCAAGTTAAGGCTGAGGCGCCTGTGGAACCCAAAGGGTGAGAGGCCGTAAGGCAAGAGGCTGAGGGCGCAGGTGTGCAACTCCAGGAGGAAAAACAGGGGAAAACGGGGCAGGGGGAGTAGACGGGCAGAAAGTAGTGTTACAGGCAGAAAAGCTGATGACCGGGTGGCTTTGCTCTTCCTACCTCCTGGGGGACCAGCGAAGGCTCCCGATCTAAGATGTCCCCGCTACCAAGCGCCCCCCCCCCCCCTGTGCCCTCTGAGCCGCAGTCTCAGTAGCCCTCACACTTAGCCAGCACAGGCAGGCAGATAATGTGCTCTGGTGTTCAAGGACAATCACACTCAGCAAAGCGTGAAATCAGTTTTTTCCAACTAAGTCACTCTGGGCTGAAGACAGTTTTTATCTTCAGAGGGAGAGGACTAGCCTGTCAGGGCCTGAAGCAATTTACCTGTTTTTGTGGAAACTGCCAGGGGCATCTGTGCCAACCAGGAACTGCCCTCGTGCCCAGGCGCACCCCAGGGAACAGAGCACGGAGCTGCCCGGCTCTCTCCTCCGCCTCCATCCAAGGGCTGGGGTGGTGGTGGCCACGTTAAAAAGCAAGTGTCACACAGCAGCAGCCCGGTGCCCCTGGGAACCAGGAAACAGATCCCATTCGTTTGTTCACTCCGTTTGCGTTTACTAAGCACTCCCTTTGCATCAGGCCCTGGGTCCTGTTGTTTTGTAAGAGAGAGACAAATCATGTGAGATGTGTAGACTTTGGAGTCAGACTGCTTTTGTTTAAGTCTTGGCTCCACCATTTACAAGCTGCTGACCATGAACAAATCACTTCCCTTCTTTGTGCCTCGATTTCCTTATTTGTAACACGGGAAAATAAAATGACTTCTACTTCATTAGAGTATTGTAAAGACTGTTATACACATGTAAAGGCTCGTGGAAACATTCCTGGCGCACCGTCAGGGCGCCATACATGTTAGTATATGCTATGGTCTGAATGTGTGCGTCTCCTCGTGGTTTCTGTGTTGAAAACCTACTGCCCAACCTGATGGTGTTAGGAGGCGGGCCCTTTGGGAAGGGCTTAGTGTCCTTCTAAAAGAGACCTCAGAAAGCTCCTTTGCTCCTTCTGCCATGCAAAGTTGTAACAAAAAGATAGCCATGAATGAGGAAGCGGCCACTCACAGACCCCGAATCTGCCATCGCCACCATCTTGGACTTCTCAGCCTCCAGAAGTGTGAGCAGTAAATCTGTGTTGTGTGAAGCCACCCAGTATGGTATTTTGTTATGGCAGCCGCAGCAGACTAGGACAGGAGAGAAAAGTAGACTATTGATCACTGTGGTTCACGCAGTGCTGACGACACGATGTACCAGGTCCTACGAGAGCGCTGAAGGAAGGAGGGGTGTCTGGAAGAGCAAATGGACACGGCTGTGGCTGGCTCTACCTCGTCTTAAAGAATGATCAGGAAAACGTACAACCGAAAACAACTCACGACCATTGGAGCCAAGGCTCCTGCGAAGAGGCAGGTAGTGAGGGAGAAAAGCTTGGCAGGGGCAGATCGCAGGGGCCTTGAATGCCATGCCAAGGCATTCTGCATTAGGTAACATGTTGTAAAGATGGTTCTGGAATTATTTCTGGAAACTAAAATGCCATGCTATTATTCATTTGCCTTGGAAATGTCCTCTTGTCAGGAGGGTAGAATTATAGTTTGTTTCTTTTTAACAAAATTGATTTTTTTTTCAAACCTCCCATCTCTGCCAGTAAGCCGTCGTGCCACTGAAGCTGCTTCGTAAGCCAGGGCCCGCGCTAGCTGGAGTGTAGTAATTGTTTCTCCTCAGGGACTGACGAGCATTGGTCTGTGAGGCAGGCGTTCAGGTTCAATTTAAACGGCATTTGTCCTCATTTAGGGCCACCTGTTCTGAATATTTACGAAGGTGGGGGAAAAACAAGTGAGCGAGTGGATAATCCATGATGGTCTCAGGTTGGGGAGAAATTCTTGTGGTAAAGGTCAGCTCGGGTCATATGCACCCCTTCCAGAGGTCTTTCTGGAGCTAGGCCTACAGGTGTCTTGAAGGAGCATTGCTAAGTGTCCCTATCAGGGTCCTTTCCATTCGCACCTGGCAGTGATTTTTCCTCCTTGCCCAGGAACATGCTCCAAAACCAGTGCCATCTGGAGAGTCACCTGCAGCGCATCAGGAAGGACCCAGGCTTTGGTGACAGAAGACCTGGGCTCAGTCCCAACTCCGAGCCCCTGTCTCCTAGACCATAAAACAGACATTGTGATACTGCTTATCTCATGAGGTAGCTGACAGACTAGAGTGAGGACGCAATTGAGAACTGTAGTCACAGCACAGTGCATAGTTATTCATCCTGAGCCCTCCCTCCTGCAAAGAGCACGTCTTCCAAGTGCACCCACAGGGGCACCCTCAGAGAACTCATCTTTGCACAAAATGGTGGCACAGCACCAGGGCCACAGGATAGAAATGTGGGACCCCGGACCATGGGGAAGAGGAAGGCACCTCCTACAGGCTCTTACGAGTACGAAGATTGAAGGATGGGATTTCTATGAAGTGTGTTTCTTGATTCTCAGCACTGGTTCAGCGTTTCTTGAGCACCAGTCAATGGCGGGTCTTGTCTCGGGAGTTAGGTGTTTGAGAGGGGAGCACAGTGGTATTGCGGGGAGAGGGGCTCATAAGGACATGAAAGGCTGAAGACAAAAGCACATGGGGACTGTCCGGGGAGCCAGCAAGAGAGAAAATGAGAGGCTCACATAGTACAGAAATGCAGCGAAAATGGGAGACAAGGAGAGTGAAGGGAAAGAGAGGCAGGCAAGCGTGTAAAGGAGGGTGGGCAGCAGCCCCATAACCCTGGACTATGGCACCGAAAACGGCACAGGGGCGGTCACTGCGGGCAGGTGTAAGCTCCCCGAATCTGTTTCCTTCCAGGTAAAATGGTGCAGAGAGGCCTTGGTGCGATGCCTTATGAAGGAGCAGCAACTACTTCCTGGTTTCAGATGACAGGCGATGTCCTGGTGCCATGCCTGGCACACTGGTGGTCATATCTTTTATCATTTACACTGGGTCACTTCTGAACGTGAAAGGAGGAGCTATTGCATATTGCACAATGACACCATCACGGGAGAGCACATCGGGGCTCTCCAGGGCAGGCTGCTCCATGCGTTCCCACCCTTAGTAATGTCTCAGATAAACAGTGGTTTTCCGTAGGACCCATGAGTGGCAATCCCATCTTCAGAAAAGGCACTCACCTAATTCTTTTTTCTTCTGAAAAAAAAAAAAAGGTGTGTTTTGAAGAAACAAATGCCAATGTCTATCAACAGAATGAGTCAGTGGATTAGAAGGCAATGGTCAGGATGTAGCACTAACAGAGAAAATAATGTAGCAGTGCCAGGAAGCTCAGTTCAGATTGAATTTCAGATAAGCCACACATAATTTTTAGTGTAAGTATGCTGTGGGCATACTCACTGTAAAAATGATTTGTTGTTTTGTTGAACTTCAAACTGGACACCCTGTGTTTTTATTTGCTAAATCTAACAATTCTACCAGGATGAAACAGGCAATTCTATGGATGTTATTATTACGTTAAATTAAAAACTATTCAGGGGATGCCGGGATAGCTCAGCGGTTGAGCGCTTGCCTTGTAATTGTGAGGCCAAGTTTAAGTTCCTGGCCCCGGCCTGGGCAATCCCATATGCTAAATTGCAGCCTAACTGGTAACTGCCAGGATGGCTTAGTGCCAAAGTGCTCACTTCCCATGTGGGAGACCCTGGTTCAATTCCCATACCATGTGACCCCACACCCACCTGTGTGGAATGAAACTATATCACAACTAATGATGTACAACTATGGAGACTGGAGACTGCTCTGGGCCCTTCTTCCTTCTCTCTCTCTCTTACCTGCTCTCAAACAATAAAATAAATCTAAAACAAACAAACAATTCAATGAATTCTTTCTGTCTGCCAGGCAAATTGCTGGATGCCAAGGTGCCATCCCAAGTGAATAAGACACAGTTACTGCCACCAATTCATAGGCCAGTGAGGGAGAAAGTACAAAGGAATTAAGTTGACATTTGCTGAGAATCTGTTAGAATCTGGGCTCAGTCACTGATATTTCATATATCTTAGTAAATCCTACAACTGAGGTTATTCCCATTTTATAGACGAGAGAATTAAAGCCCAAAGAGAAATTATGTGCCCAAGGTTTCAGAGTACGTAAGTCCAGGTTAAAACCCACGTCTGTCTGACTCCAGAGTCAGGCACTTTGCAATGAAAACACATTTTCCATAAACACATACACAAATCGCAACACCAATAGGCTGTGAGAGCACAAAGGAGAGAGAGGTGAAGCCTGTTTTGGGTAACCAGGGACGTTATCATCAACTTCTTATAGTCTCAAGTCAAATTACTGTATTATATAACGAGGGGTGGTTACTATTAATATAAGAAAATCCCGAGAACTGAGATTGTAGTTAAAAACCTGTTGGGAGCTGAGGCACCTGTATCCTGCTCTCTCTACCTCTCCCAGAGTCCTGTGGTCTCTCTTGACATCTCCTCTTCTCTCTTCTTGTCTGATTCATTCTCTTCTCATTACTGGCTGCTTTCCTCTGCTTAGCCACAGATTCTGCTTTATCAGAACTTTGACCTGTACATGGTCAGCATGTTTCTCATGGCCCAAATCTACCTACAGGCTGCTAACTTCAATTCTTACTTGGCAAATGCCTTACTGTTTCAAAGTTCCTGGCTTAATTTTTAAAAATAGTTCTATTGAGGTAAAATTTACATGGCACACAATTTACCCATTTCCCAGTTTAAATTTTGCAACAGATTATGGGCTGGTTCATGAATGAGTTGCCCTTGGTAGTTGCTCACCCCTGTGTCACATATCCACCCCTGATCCAATAGCTGTGACTAGAGGGCAGCCCACACTCGTGTGACTGTCCTTTGAGCGGGTGCTGAAGGTTGAGCAATTTCACTGAGGATTGTGGATCTTCAGCACTGTAATTAACATGTCTAATATAGAAAGGTCCTAAGAGGAGATGCCACTGGACATGGGTCTTGAAGGACAGGTAAATACTCACCAAGAAGAACAAGAGGGAAGAAAGTTCAGCCAAGCAACATCACAGGGGAATGCAAAGGTAAACCAAACAGGAAGGAGTGAGGAATAGTAAGCGGTTTGGAGAGCCTGGAGCACAGGGTGCTAGATGGGAAAGCAGAAGGGTATAAACTGAATGGTTTCTATTAACAGATTGGCTACTTGGGTGGACACACAGTGGAAGTACAATGAGATTGTGCTTGGAAATATTAAGTTTGAGAGAGACACAGACATGCTGATTTGGGCATGCCAAATTGGAGCAGCCTATAGAAAAAGAGTCCCCAACCCCCAGGTCTGTGGCCTGTTGGAACTTCAGGCCCCACAGCAGGAGGTGAGTGGCAGTCAGTGAGTGAAGCCTCATCTGTATTTACAGCCACTCCCCATTGCTTGCATTACCGCCTGAGCTCCGCTTCCTGTCGGATCAGTGGGGACATTAGATTCTCATAGGAGCATAAACCCTAGTGTGAACTGCGCATGTGAGGGATCTAGGCTGTGTGCTCCTTATGAGAATCTAATTCCTGGTGATCTCAGGTGGAGCTGAAGTGGAGATGCTAGCGCTGGGGAGTGGCTGCAAATAGAGATTAACATTAGCAGTGAGGTTTGATTACACAGAGACCATAATAAATCAATTGCGTGCAGACTCAGATTAAAAGCCCATCAGTGAGTGGGAAGTAACACTGAAGCTTCATCTGGTGGTAGGCTTCACAGTGGCAGGTGAGTTGATGTCCTTCAAATGTCCAGCTGCATCTGGTGGCAGGCTGTAAACAGAAGCCGACACTTATTTCAGTCTGCACGTACCCTGTCCATGATTTTATTTACCACTTTCATCTGTGCCTCTTTCACACACTGCACACTTGTCTCTGTCACAGTTTTGGTAAGTCTACAAGGTAACTTAGCCAAAAGGAGTGAAAAAAAATGTCACTGGAGAGCGTCTTTGAAAAGGGGGAAAGACCCAAAGATGAGACAGCAGAAGACTCTGAAAGACTGACAACAAAAAGAAAGCTGCATTTTAAAGGAAATACCAAGAGTCCTACTTAAATTACAGGTTCATTTCAACAAGTGATTCACATTCTCCAAGCCTACTTTGTATAATATGTAGTGACTGGCTAGCCAGTGAAGCTATGAAAACTTCAAAACTGCTTTGCCAGGTGGAGACCAAGCACCCTGCATTAAAAGGCAAGTCCTTTGGAGTTAAAAAAAAAAAATGTGAACCTGAAGAACAGAAGCAATTACTGAAGGCCCGCACTTCATCAAATGTGTCTGCACTGAGAACATCATTGTCAGTGACTAACCGCATTGCTAAAGCTAAGAAGCCCTTTACTGTTGCTGAAGAGTTGATCCTGCCTGCTGCTAAGGACACGGTCGTGAACTTTTAGAAGAGGCGGCAGTTTGAAAGGTGGCACGTGTTCCTCTTTTGACTGCCACCATAACTAGATGAACCGATGAAATAGCAGGAGATATTGAAGCACAAGTGTTAGAGAGGATTCATGAGTCATCATGGTATGCAATCCAGATTGATCAGTCTACCGATGCTGACAACAAGACAGCAATGCTTGTTTTTGTGGAGAATGTGCACGAGGATATGTTATGTGCACTTTTGTTGCCAACCAACACCACAGCTGCAGAACTATTTGTCTTTCAGTGATTACATATCAGGGAAACAGAATGGGTCATTTGTGTCAGTATATGCATGGATGGAGCGGCTGCCACAACAGGACGGCTTTCTGGCTTTACTACTCAGGTGGCTTCTGAACGTGAGCCTCCGCACTGTGTCATCCACACAGAAATGCTGGCTAGCCAAAAAATGTCACCTGAACTTAATAACATTTTGCAGGATGTGATTAAAATGATCAACCACCTTAAAGTACATGCCCTTAGCTCACGTCTGTTCATGCAGCTCTGTTAGGAGACGTACGCAGAGCACACACGTCTTCACTTATACACAGAAGTGCAATGGCTTCTGAAGGTAGATCACTGGCCAGAGTTTGTGAGTAATGAGAGCTGCTCCAGAGATTTCTTTTAGAAAAACAGTCACCACTAGCAGCACATTTCACTGACACGGAATGGGTCACAAAACTTTCTTGTGTGACATATTCAACCTGCTCAATAAACTCAACCTGTCACTTTAGGGGAGAAGGACAACTCTGTTCAATTTAGCAGATAAAGTGGCTGCATTCAAAGCCAAACTGTAATTATGGGGGCGATGAGTAAACTTTGGGATTTGTGACACGTTTCAAACATTAGCAGAGAATTTGAAAGAAAATGAGCCAGGGCCCTTTTTCTCCCAGCTGGTGCATGACCACTTGTCTCAGTTTTCAAAAGAGTTTGAGCATTACTTCCCAACCACAAAAGACCCGCAAACTGGGAAGGAATGGATCCGCGACCCATTTGTGGATAAACCAGGTGAATCAACTTTGTGCTAGAAGAGGATCAACTGCTTGAGATCACAAACAATGGTGGCCTTCAAAATATGTGTGAGATCACTTCAAATCTCCATATGTTCTGGATTAAAGACAAGGTTGAATATCCTGAGGTTGCCACAAAAGCACAGAAAAGCCTGCTTTTATTTCCAACATCCTATTTTTGTGAAGCAGGGTTTTCTGCCATGACAGCACCCAAAACAAGATTACGGAGTAGACTGGACATAAGCAACACACTTGGGTGTCACTGTCTCCCACCACCCCCAGAGGGGACTGTCTAGTTGTAGGAAAACAAGCACAGGGCTCACACTGATTCTGCATTATGGTGAATCATAGAATGATTTCAATATACATTACAGTGTAATAATAGAAATACAGTGCATAATTTATGTAATGCACTTGAATCGTCCCCAAACCATCCTCACCTCCTTGCCCCCCAGTTTGTGGAAAAATTGTCTTCCATGAAACTGGTCCCTGGTGCCAAAAAGGTTGGAGACCACTGCTACAGAACATCTAGATGGGGAAGGTCCAGTCAGCAATAAGGTGCAAGTAGGTAGTAAGGTGCACAGTTAGGAACCTATAATAATCTTCAACACAACTTTTTATGAAATTCATCAAAAATGTAGCCCTTGGAAGACCTTGTAGCTGAGCAGTAAAACAGTGCAATAGGAAAGTGAAGCTCTTCCTCCAAAGATACCTGCCCAAACCATCCTGAAGAGGGGCCACACTCAAGTCTCCCCTGTCGAGTCAACCTAAATTCAGCTACCCGCGTACCTTGTGAGGAAGTAGGGGACAGCAGAAACCTGATGCGCTTTCTCTGAAATCTCTGCTTAGCCAGCACGTTTTGGATATTACATGTTGAAAAGAAAAATATGAACTGACATAAATTCTCATTACACACATTATTGCCTTAATAGTACAAGTACAGATAGGCCCCTAAACAATTTTCTGGTGTGTCATCATTATTGAGTTTTAGCTTTGGATTTATTAATTTTTTCTTTTTTTCGCTGTGCTTATGGTAAACATTTTCAAAGATGGGTAATATTTTTAAAAGAAAGAACAGAAAAATCACCATAAATCTCACCAGCCAAAGATAAACCACAGTTGTTAAGTATCTGCTTCAAGACTTTTTTCTTTAAATTTTAACTTCTAAGCAATATACAGAAAATTACATATTAAATGGTACATAAAAGTTTATGATCAAAAGCTACTAGGCTCCATCTCAAACGCTTCAGACTGTCCCACTTCCCAGAGAGGACAGATTTTGGTGGATTCTGCTCTCCAGGGTGGCTGTCTCCAGAGCTCAAGGTCTGTGCTGGCCAATATGCTGGCCACTAGCCACATGTGGCTCTTTAAATTAAAATTAGTTAAAACTTAATAAAAATAAAAATTCAGTTTCTCACTTTCACTAGCTACAGTCAAATGCTCAATACATGTGACTAGAAGTTACCATGTTGGACAGACCAGACATAGACATTTCATCATGATAGAAATTTTTAAACTGATAAGAACAGATACTACACTTGATCTTAGCCAAAAGGCCAAGCAATTCATCATGATAGAAATTTTTATTGGACATTGCTGCTCAAGATAAAATATGTTCTTTTTTAAAAAATATTTATTCTTATTGTTTTTGACAGAGAGAGAGAGAGAGAGAGAGAGAGAGAGAGAGAGAGAGATACAGAGACAGAGAGAAGGGGGAGGGCCCAGAACAGTCTCCATAGTTGCACATCATCGGTTTTTCCACATAGTTTCATTCTACAGGTGGGCACAGGGCTGCACAGGACAGAAACTAGGCCGGAGTCTCACCCCAGTGAGAACCAAACTGGGGCACTTCCCAGTTCAGCATGTGGGTTCACATGGGCCGGGGCCGGGATTCAATCCTCTGTCCCCAGGGCTGCAAAGTGAGCGCTTAACCCACTGAGCCATCCCAGCTTCCTCAAATATGTTCTTATGATAACACCTTTATCAATTTATTTATCAATTTTAGACAATATCAATTGCCTTAATGCTCTTACTATTCAGATATATTTTATAAGCCCTTGGAAAAATTAAAATATAACATAAATATGATAAATACATATTTATCATAAACATAAATCTTAGTGACTTATCATGAACTGAATAATCTATGTAACTGACCCCAGAGCAGTAAGTAGAATATTATGAGGAACCCAGATATCCTGCCATGCTCACCCCCAATTAATAACTATTCCCTCAACGTCCTGTTTTCTATTGTCACGAGTTGTTTTTCCCTGTTTGCAGTCTTTAGTATTTGGCTTCTTTCATGCAAATTATGAATGTGAAATTCATCCATATTGTATGACAGAATTTATTCATTGGAATAGTATTACTGCATAATTTGCATTGTATGAATATTCTACAGTTTATTTATCCATTCTGCTATTAGAGACATGTGAGTTGTTTCTAGTTAGAGGCTATTATTATGAATAATATACCTGTGGACATCCCTGTAATTCTGTTTTGATATACATGCATACGGTATACATGTCTGTAGGGTATGAACGCAGGAGTGGAATTTCTGGGTCATAGGTGGGAATATGCTCCTAGTAGGTCTTCCTACCGGGAATGTCCCAGTTTATACCCAGCAGCGTAGCAGAGTACCTGCAGTTGCTCCTCATCTCCAATAACTCTTGGTCATCTAATAATTATAATTCATAATTAAGTTTTATATTTGCATTTCTGAGATAACTAATGAAGTTTAGCATCTCTCTTGATATCTATTGACTACTTGGATATTCTCTTTTTGTCAAGTATCTGAGTCTCTTGCTAATTTTATTACTGGATTTTTCTGTGTCTTCTAAAAAATTTATTCATAGTTATTTTTAGTATTTTATGAATATAAGTCTCCTTTAACTTATATGTGTGGCAAATATCTTCTCCTGGGTTGTGGTTTTCTAATACCTTTTGATGAAGAAAAGTTTCATAATTTTAGTACAGCCCATGTACTAGTCTTTTCCTTTATGGTTAATGCTTTTTGTTTCTTATCAAAAAAACCTTTCTCTACCATAGGGTTATGAATATGTTCTCCTGTTATTTTCTAGAAACATTATCATTTGGTTTTTCCCATGTATGTTTATAATTAAAACGGAATTTATAAATGATGTGAGGTAGGAGTCAAATCTCACTTTTTCATTATGAGAGCCAGTTTTTTATTTTAAAAACCATCTTTTCCCATTGCATTTTAGATTACCTTAATCACAAGTGTCTCTCTCCCTCCCTCTGATCTGTTTCTGCATTCTCTGTCTCAGAGATAGGTAAACTAAGATCAGCTATCTGTTTTTGCAAACAAGTTGTGCTGTAACACAGCTATGCCCATTCATTTGTATTTTGTCTCAGCTGCTTTCACTTTACAACAGTAGGGTTGAGTTGTGACAGACAATGTGACTTGCAAAGACTAGTTTTTACTATCTGGCCCTTTTCAGAAAAATGTATGACTCTTGCATTCTGTCCTTTTTAAATTTTTTATTTTTTTTTAAGATTTACTCCATTGTTTTGAGAGAAGGTGAGAGAGACAGAGAGAGACAGAGAGAGAATGGGAGAGGGCCCAGAGCAGTCTCTATAGTTGTACATCATTAGTTGTGACATGGTTTCATTTCACACAGTTGGATGTGGAGCTGTGAACTGAATTGGGGGCCTCCTGCCTGAGAGGCAAGAACTTCACTGCCATCTCAGCGGTTACCAGTGGTGCTACAGTTTAGCATCTGGATTTGCATGGGCCAGGGCTGGGACTCAATCCCTGGACCTTGTGGTTGTGAGGCAAGCACTCAACCTGCTCAGCCATCCTGGCATCCTCTAAATTTTTATTCTTGTGCTAATATTATACTGTCTTAATTAATGTAGCTTTACAGTCAATCAACCTTTACTCTTGCTAGAGTAAAGCCTTCGAATTTTGTTCTTCAAGATGATCTTGGGGGGAAAGCCGGGACGGCTCAGCAGGTTGAGCGCTCGCTTTGAGGCCACGAGGACCGAGGATCGAATCCCGGCTCCGGCCCAGGCGGACCCACATGCTGAACTGGGGAGTTCCCACAGTTCGGTTCTCTAGCTGTCTCTGTCTCTGTCTCTCTCTCTATCTGTCAAAAGTAAAATAGAAATAAATATGCACTGAAGATA
>PVKE010009038.1:0-30155 GCA_004027555.1 Craseonycteris thonglongyai | reverse complement strand
AAAAAAGATGATCTTGGTTATCTCTGGACCTTGGTCTTCCTATATAAATTCTATTCAGTTATATTTTGATTACAAAAATGTTCTTGTACAAATTACATAGAAAGTTTTGTAACTTGTTTTATACATTACTTAATAAATAGTGCAAATCTTTCCATGACTATTAAATGGTTTTCTGTAACATTATTTTAATGACATTATAGCATTCAATTATACAAATAAACTCTCATTTATTCAACTAAACACATTGCTTGGCTATATGTCATATTTACCTACCACTAATTTATAAAATGCTTCTTTAGCTTACTTATCTTTTATTAAGTAATTTCATTTATAGGTATTGGACCAAACTAAATTATCTTAAATTAAAAAAATTCTGCCTGAAGATGTCTGTCACATCATCATTTATAATCATGAAAAATTAAAATTGACCAGTTCACCGACACTTGGTAAATGGCTAAATATGGTACTCACTAGAATATTATGAAAATGCTTAAACAATACGGAGATGGGAAAATTATTATGAAATGTTTTATTCAATAAAGGTGTATACTCTTTAATTATGAGTATTGAAATACAACATCTCATAGGAAGAGATCTGGAAGGTTATACAGGCATACCCCTCATTTTATTGCAGTTCGCTTTTCTGTGCTCTACAAATGTTTCACTTTTTACAAATTCAAGGCAAGACCCTCCACCAGCAAAAAGATGATGACTTGTTTAATTGTGATATTCACTTTATTGTTGTGATCTGCAACGAAATGTGCAAAAGCCCCAAGGTATGCCTCACACCATATTAAAGTTAATAGCAGGGAGAGGCTTTTGTGAGGGAAGGGGAAGGGAAACTGCTGTATTTCACTTCTGTCTTGCTTGAATATTTTATAGAACTTATGTCATAGTAAAAACACTTGAAAATAATTTTCGAAATAGATTGCATGGTGCATGAAATGATAAAATGGCAATGCCCTAAGGTAAAGATAAGCCTTTCGTAAAAAGCAATACTAAAGAAGTTTTAAGCAAGTGCCTAAATGGAGCCTAAGATTTAAAGGGAAACTGAAACACCCCAGCTTGGAGCATGGAACCCACAGAGGAAGACTTCAGTTAGACCAGAATATTCTCTTAGTCACACTGGACACCCTAATTACTAGCTCCTCTGCGAACACGAGCCCGAGGCTGTGGGCCCTTAGAGAGTGGTTGATAGAATCAGTGAACTGCATGTGGTTCTGATTCAGAGTGTGGGCTCAAGGTGATTCTGGGAGAGACCGAATGTGATACTTGAAACTATACTACATGGGTCTCTCCTGTGAGTATCTTGTGGGGACTATAGAAGCAGACTGCACTCTGGCGAGTGGGGGGAATTTTTCTCTGAAGAGGTAAATATCCCAATAGTCAATCACCTTGGGAATTGTCCATGAGGTGGGACTTTGGACTAGTGGAGAGAGAAACTTCTTTTCTTCCCACAACTGAACCAGTCAGAGACAGCTGAACCCAGACACTGAGAGAGGTCTGGAGAAATTTTGGCGGTGGACGTGACCCATCTCTGGTCATGAGGAGGCAGGTGGGATGGACCAACAGCATGATATAGTTAGTGGCTGGTGGCAGCAGCAACTTGAGGACAGACTAGGTAGTGCCTACAGCAGCTGACATTCATGTCTGGAGGCAGCGTTTGCAGAACCAGACCTCTGACCTCTCAGGGCTCATGTCTGATTGCCAGCATTGCTATAAAAAATACTGATGGCCAAGCTTCCCTCCAGACCAGTTCATTCAAATGTCTAGGGTGCAGTCTGGGCACCTGTTTATTTCCAAGCTCCCCAGGAGGTTTCTAATACACAGCCTGGCTTGAGGACTATTGCTCTAGGATAGCATTTCCCACACCCTTGGGTGTTGAACTCTCATTATTGCACCTAATTTTAATTGTGTTGCTCTGAAGAGTAATCGTGGGTAATAGTTTCATTCATCAACAACAAGCCACAGAGTCCTACAAAACGACTCCATTAGCTCTGGCAAGCTGCCAGCTCTTCTCTTCCCTCTTTGCCAGAAAATTAATGAGACCATTTATTGGAAGGTAGACAACTAAACATTTCATTTTGTAGCATTGTGAGTCAAACTGTACACATTCTGCTACAGATACAGTTCCAGCAGAGTAAAGGAGAAGGACCCCGGTTTTGTTCCAGGCAGCCTTTTCATGTTATTTCTCTTAATCTTCATAAAAAGAGCCCAGAAAACAGGTATTACTATTAGCTCTTTTTTAAAGAGAAGGAAATTGAGACAAAAAAAAAATAATGGATAAGAGATTTGACCAAAATTACATATAGTGTAAGTGGCAGAATGGGAATTTGAACAAGGTTTAATCAAACTTCAGAGTTTATCTCCTGTTTCTTCATTATAACACCTGTCCTCCCTTATTCACGGTTGCACATAGAGTACTTAATGTATTGTCTGGCAAATAGCAAGTGCTCTATAAGCATTACCAGTTTCTCCTGGGATTTCACTGTGAGAATGGAGGTGGGCACCAAATCCCAAACCCAATTTAGCAGTAATTCAACTTTTTTGAAGAAAAATATCAAAGCCTAGAAGTTGTGACTGACTGGGAAAATTTCCTAGCCTATGGCTGAACTTATTCTGAGGGCGTAATGTCCTGTCAAATCCATTATACAAAATAAAAGATTAAGATTCAACATTTCTAAAACAGAATGCATGTGATAGGTTAAGTGCTTTAAAAATGCAAAGCAGGTCCTAGAACTTATTGAACTCTTCTTAATTAAGCAAATCTTTTATCCAGCACAGGATCGGAAGGGTCATGAGTTTCAGATGTCCTCAGAATTTTTAGTTTTGGTGGGTCAGGAAGTAAAATGACTACTTCTTGTAAGGCATATGGGTTCCTCTGAGGTTCTGGAAAGGGCAGAAACAGCAGGTGCAAACAAATGTGAAATAAGGCAGAGAATGACAAGTCCACCTGACAACCATCTCAGGACTGGCCCCTCACTAGAGCACAGCTCCTCTCAGGGAGAGACAGCCAGGTTCTCTGGTGGGTGCCCCTCTTGTCACTCCCAAATTCTCTCTCCTCTAAAGAGGCTCCCATTTGGTTTCAGCTGTTGCCATTACCTAATCCTCTGGGGATGCCACTTATCCTTACAGACTGGCCTTGCAGAAATGAAAATATTTCTTTAGACAGTCTGATGTCACAAAGAAACTTTGTTTCTTTTATCCTAACCTAAGTGGCTGCTGGCTCAAAAGTGTTGTCTCATGTCACGTATCCTACACGTCTTACCTCCTTTGCATGTATCAGGCTGTCTCCACCATACCCAAACCTGTCTCCCAGGCAACCTTGACCCTTCAGGGAAAACTACCTCTTCCTCTCCAACACTCCCTTCAGTCTAGTCTCTGGTCTGAGGGCACGGCCTCCTCTCTCCCAGCTGATGAGCAGGTCTCTGGTGGTTGATATACACACACGAATGTAGCTTACTCCTCAGATGAGAAGCCTGTTTCCTACTCACAAAGGTAGGCTTTGTCTATTTAGAGTCCAAGGAAATATTATCTCATATGCTACATAATATCCTCTATTAGACACAGAGTAACAAAAATATCATTTTTTAAATAAGCATAGTACGGATTTTTTTCCCTGATTCTATTCCTGATCATGTATAATCACAGTCTCATTTCCTATAAAGTACCTTCTAATAATAAAGTCCCATTGCTGATGGGCCTTATTAACAACATTATAGTGTCAACCTTTAGCTTGGCAGAGGTGGGTTCTTTATTTGTGATTTATACATTAATCAGAAGTTAAAAGTTTGCTGGGATTTTGATCAATAATTCTAAACTCTCCATAATGCAACCTTCACAAGTAAATATCATAGGAAACATGAAGACATGATGAGTTCTGTATTTGTTTGTACTGTGAGTGTATTTTCGTGTGTTTGATAACAAAGGACCACTTTTTTTCCCCAAAGATTTATTTTATTGTTTGAGAGAAACTGAGAAGTGAGAGAGAGAGAGAAGGAAAGAGAGAGAGAGAGAGAGAGAGAGAAACAGAGAGAAGGGGGGAGGGCCCAGAGCAGTCTCCATAGTTGTACATCATTAGTTGTGACATGGTTTCATTCCACACAGGTGGATGTGGGGCTGCACAGGGCAGGAACTGAACCAGGGCTCTCCCACATGGGAGGTGATAAACTTCGCGCCACGCCATCGCTGTGGTTACCAGTCGTTCCGCAGTTCAGCATAGGAGCCTGCATAGCTGAGGCTGGGAATCAAATCCCAGACCTTGTGACTGTGAGGTAAGTGTTCAATCACTGAGCTATCCTGGCATCCCAAAGGACCAGTTTTTAAGAATAATAGGGAAGTACTGATATGTCTTGCAAAGTCGTTCTAGGTGGTTGTCTGCTAGAACATAGATAACAATAGCTTCTGTGAAACAATATCATAAGGTGACAATAGACAATAGTCTGTGACCAAAATGCAGATAAAAGACGACTGAGATAAGAATAAAATACAACAAAACTAAAAATGCAGTAGCAGAATTAATATTTACACTGAAGGACTTACACGCAGAAGCAGCATTGCAGAAAATCAGATTAGTGATGTGAGAAATGAACTGCGGAAGGTCTCCCAGAATTCAGAGAAAATGGAGCAAAGAGATGAAAACAATAAGAGATAATATGAGCTATGAAAAGTTGAGAAAAGTGATCCAATCTAAAGATTACAGATTTTTTATTAAAAAAATTAGAATAGAAACAATAATCCAAGACATACTGAAGAAAACTTTCCTGAGCTTAAAAACAAATAGATCTTCATATTTTTTAAATAAATGTTTTCTTTTGAATAATTTTAGATTCATAGAAAAGTTGTAAACACAGAGTTCCTTTACCCCATGTCCTCCTAATGTTAACATCTTCTGTAACGTGGTACGTTTGTCAAAACTAAAAAATTAGCATTTGTACATGACAATTAACTAAGTAAGCTACAGACTTTGTGCAGATTTCACCAGGTTTTGCATTAATGTTCTTTTACTGTTCCAGGATCCAATCCAGCATACCACATTGCATTTAGCCTTTACATTTTTATAAAAATGGAATTGCAGTGGGAAACCATAACATTGAGTTACCTACTTGAGCTGCTCAGCAGTCAGTCCTTATACCTCACTCTTTTTCATTCTCAGCTTCCCTGGCCTCTAATTTTTCAATTTTTTCTGAGTTTACTGCTTGCCCCTTAGATTTGATGCACACTCTGACTGTGGAACTTCCATTAATAATGATTTTATGCTCCACTCACACTGCTGTCTCAAGGCCGTTAGGTAATGACCCTCTCAGTTCCCTGCTCTGTTCCAGGACCCTGTCACCCTGAGCTGCTCCCTTGAGGAGCTATCACACCCCACCCTCACCTCTCTGGATACGTGATCAGAAATCAGTTGTCGTGAATGTCTCTGCTACTAGGTATTCTGACTGAAAAGACAATTCAGGTCCAGAGAAATCAAAGGAAAAAAGAAAAATCAAAACCAGTTTTATTTGTACACAACTTAATATGCCTCCCTCTTTCCCTTGATAAACGTCAGACCATTTGACAATGTCATTATATCAGTTTCACAAAAGAAAAAGAAAAGAACTTTCATGGCTGAGTGTGGGGATGTTCTCTGTTGGGTATTGTCCTGTGAGGAATCAGACCCTCAATTATGCAGGCTTAGGAACCTACATTATCAGCTTTTCAGAAGATCACACTTAAGAATGCCCACCTGTGCTAACAATGTCTCCAGGATGTGAGAGTAATATCAGAACACCACCTCATTCATTTATAACGAGCAATATCCCTGACGAATGAAACTGTCATTGTGTCAGCCAATGATCAGATGGGTGTTTGGTGACCATGGATGCAGAACAAGGCAGTTACAGAATTTGAAAATTTAATGTCGCAAGACCCTGAAAAACTGATCCGCTCGTCTCCCCTGTAAGGACAGGCCAGGGCGTTGGCGTGGGCAGTTACCCTGTCTGGCTGGGCACTCTCTCCTCTGGGCATTATCTGGACAGCACTTATTTTCTCTGTTCTTCCGCAGCTGCCCAGCCTTTGGCTCATGCACACATTCTTTAGATGTGACCACACAGTTTTTAGGTTCTTGACCAGGTCTGAGAATCATTTTGGTTTTTGAAGCTGATGATTATAATCAATTACATGGGATCTATATTTTAACGTCCTAAGTCTCTCTTACTTTCAAGTTGTGTGTCTGTATGTGTGTGCACACGCATGGTGGGAGGTGCTTACTGTCACGTATAGGGTGTCTATGTTCCCTTGAATGTAGCTCTCCCCAAGTGGGGAGGACCTCAAACTGAACAGAAGGGACCCCTCACATGCCAGACTTGTGCCTGGCAGGAAACGCAGCAGTGGCCCTGCCAGACCCAGTCCCTGCCCTCATGGAGCTTGCGGCCTGGTGGAGATACTGCCACCCAGATCGCAGCTAGAAATTTCGGTGAATGCTGTGAAGGGCAGGACAGGTTGCCCTGGATCCCCTAATGAACACCTGCTCTAGTTTTGGGAGCAGGTAGGGTTTTCTTGAGAGAGTCATGCTTGAGTGAGAAGGGGGAGGACGGAGGGCTGGCCATCTTTCAGGCGCGCTTGCCACCCTCTCTGGATCTCTGCCCCTAGAGGCCAGCCACCTGAGAGAGCTGCTCCAGCTCCCAGGCCTCTATGCTGTCTGGTGGGGCGCCCAGGCTGCTTAGGGAACCAGAGGGAGAAGCATGTGTTCCTTGTCTTCTTTCTTCCCTGCGGACTTGCCAGTGGCTGGCTGGGCCCTTTAACACAGTCACTAGTCCTGCCCTCTCCAGCAGTACCACCCTTTGGCCTAGGAGAGATGACCACTGCCACGGACACCAGGTTTTAGGGTCTGGTCCTCAGCCCTGCCCACAGGTCTGTGCCTGCCTCCATTTTCTGTGTCCACACCTCTTCTCTCATCCAGAGAGTGGGCGCTCTTAGCCCTTCAGCTGCGAGCTGGCCAGAGGGGGTGTGGGGTAGGTGTGGTGTGTTCTGGGGGCAGCACAGGCATGTGGGCTGGGGCGTATGAATAAAGCCACTTGCAGTTACAAGCAGAGTTAGGAGCGGGAAGTGAAGCCAGGAACTAGGGCCCAGATGGTTCTCATCGGCCATGTTCCCGCGTGGAACTCAGCACTCTGAGACTTCTAGATTCAAACTTAGTCTTCCAGGTTGTTCTCAAGGAATAGTTGCTAACACCAACAGATAAAATATACTTGATTTAGCAGTTTGAGTTACAATTTTCAAATACTTAGACGTGTGGTCTTCATTTGTTCTCTTATCCTGGGCCTACAAATGTGTGAGATGAGCCTGCCTTCCAGTAACCACTTCCTCCCTTGTCTCTTGTCCCTCTGGGCCTGGGGTGGGACGCCCCAGGCTACCTCACAATCCCCTGTGCTTTCCACACCTGTGTGAGAGGCCCTCTGCTACTAGCCTGTCCCTGACACATACTGTTGTGAATGGGCCACCTGTTTCCTGTCAGGATCCTGCCTGGTTCAGCAGGTGTTTCAGGAAGTGGGAATGGCCCTTGAAACACACACACACACCTAATTAGACCTTTCAGTACTTCTGCAAGTCATTCAATGTAGGAAGCAAGGTAGAGGGAGGTGTTCAAAAGTGGCAGGAGGGCTAAGGATTATGTTGCTGTTAAGTCAAAGTGTGTGTGTGAGTGTGAGTGTGTGTGTGTGTGCATGTGCGTGTGAGTGTGTGAGTGTGTGTGTGTGTGTACATGTGAGTGTGGGCATGCGCATGTGAGTGTGTGTGTGTGCTTGTGTGTGTGAGTATACATGTGTGAGTGTGTGTGCATGTGTGAGAGTGTGTACATGTGTGTGAGTGTGCATGTGTGTGAGTGTGTGCATGTGTGTGTGAGTGTACGTGTGTACGTGTGTATGTGGGAGGGGGCATGCCATTTCTCTTCCCCCAGCACTTTCCCTCCTAAGCCCTCCCTGACGTCCGCGCACTCCGGGCCCCCTGAGCAGGGACCAGCTGGCACCAGCTAACTCCTGCTGTTGTCAGACGCTCCCTTGACCCAGGCCACCTCCCGTTGCCAGATCAGGAAGAAGGCAGTGCCATCCCTCAGTCTCTGAAGCCCTTCCCTATAGAGAAAAATGAATTCCTGTCCCCTTCTCAGGGACACTTCTGCCCCAGTTGTACTCACTTGCCCCTCACTGCCCCAGGCCCCTAGGAACTATGCACGTATTCCTCCATAAGCAGCTCCGAGGAGGCCACACATACAAACAAATGCAACGGGCAGGTTGAATGAGTAGCACTTGCAGTGTGGTCAAAATACGACTTTATTTTTGTCTCCCAAACCCTTCTGCAGTTTATTCCATAGGAATAAACCTCCCCCGACCTTGGATGAACCTCTAGCAAGATCACGACTATTCTGCTCACTCTCGGGTGATGGATATTCCTAGGTCATTTTAATTGCAAACACAGTCTAGTTTAGTAATTAGAATGTTCAGTCCCAAACTCCAAACTTAATTTAGCTTGGCATCTTCTCCTCCTCCTCCCCCTCCCCCAGCTTGGGCCAACTTTAATATGGGAGACTGCAATGGGTGTGGCTGGTGTCCCCATTTGTCCACCTTGGACTCACCCACTATGCAATTTCCAGGGTGAGGAGGGCAGTTAGTGGGGGTGAGGAAAGGCCTTTCTTGAAATGTGTGGTCTCATCTGCCACCGTGCTGTCTCAATTTGGGAGATTCTTGAGCTGAGTTTCTCCTCTGGGCGGCTCTCTCAGACTCTCTGGAGTTCCCTACTGAGCCGCTCTCACCTGAATTTCTCTTCATCTGGGGACTTGCATCTCTTTTTATTCTGTTAAACTCCTTGCCCCACACTCAGGTGCGAGGACCCGAGTCTGCCTGCATGTGCTCCGCGGGGAAACACTTCTGCTTTCCCGGACAATCTCTGCAACTGTAAGAGATCTCCGGCAGCCCCCTTCCCTGGACCACCAGGACAGCGATGGTCAGCCTCTTCACCTTGCCACCTTCTGGATCTCCCAGGCACTGTGGTGTACATAGAAAATCGTCCCGGGGTCTTGGGTCTCTTCTTGTCATGTAAATGGGCAGTTCCTTTTAAAACTCTTGTAGCAGTTCTACGACTTCTACTTCTGTGTTTTAATTTTTCTGCTGAATCGTGTGTAAGAGAGTGTTACAGACCAGGTTCTCTGAGGAAGCAAACTGCGGTGATCTATGCAGAAGACGTATTGGGGCGTCCTCTTGCTCTTGGTAGTAGGACCTATGGGAGAGGGGAAGATGCAGGACTGGGCTGGTCTAGGAGAGCTGCAGTGAAATCACAACGAAACGTCTCAGCTGATGCTCCTAGAGCTCTGACCCTCACATGGCCCTTCCAAACTGCCTTGAATTGGGTCACGACGCTGAGCTTTTCTACTCCCACGTCAACTGGACCTTGGGTGGGTTGGTATCACTCTGGTGAGGCATGACACCTCCTCAGTGGCGGCAATGAGTGTTTCAGTCCTGGATGGACAGGTTCCGGGCAGCTCAGCACAGCATCCATACAGGGATGAATGCACTTCCTGGCAAAGCACTTCCATCCTGAACTCACACTCCCTGAGTCTGAATTCTGGCTGACTTTGAGGCTAGTTCCATAATTTCCTCAACTATGAAATAGATAATAATATCTTCTATCTCATAAGTTTCTGCAAAGATCACGAGTAGGCACTCAATAAATATTAGCTATTAACATTGTACTAGTTCATGTATTTTCTGGTCCAAACTTTAATTAATCATTTATATGATTTTATTGTATACAATGGTCTCTGTTTCCTCAAAACCTCTGAGCCTTGAGGGTGTGGATTCTAGGTCCTGAATCTGATCTGCAGTGAAAACCACATGGGAATCGGCACAGGTGCTCAATGGCTTTAACCCTGCTACTTCCCTCCTTGGGGCCTAGCAGGTGGAGGGCTGAGGTCGGTCATTGACCACGTGCTTCACAGCTGGCTGCGCTGGGACTGAGAGCGGGACAGATTCTGAGGTTGGGCAGAAACAGGACAAGGCTAACATGTGCTATTTGACCAATGATATTAAGATACAGACCTTGCCTCCAAAAGATGGCTTCTAAGCAAGGCCAAGGATATTGTATTATCTATCATAAGGAGGTTTTCCATTTTCCATGTAGATCCCTGCCAGGAGGTTAAATGACATAGAAAACATGGTGACAGCTTGCTGTGTTCCTGACCCCATTATGCAGCCAATGCATGAAATATGTCTCCTTTGAGAATAAACAGTTATTCATCAAGTTGTCTCTCACGAGCATGGTGTAATTATCTTCCCAAAGTTATAAATGAAATGATAGTTTCCCAACGAAAAGAACATGTGCTCAGGAAGGATTTCAGCAGCATCAGCTTGTTCCTAAGGAGAAGCTGGGCCTGCCTTGCTCTAAACGGATTTTGCTGCTAAACACATACGTGTATTTCACACTCAGACTTCGTGACATGCATGAGAGAGGGCTCAGAGCTTTCACCTCAACAAGGGTGCCAGGCCACATTCTTGTGCTGCTCCTTTCCCAGGCTGAGCGGATCCAAACATAAGGCCCCAACTTTCACGTCCAAGTGACATGAGGCCAGATGAGAGGCCAGGACTGAGCTGCGATGCAGGCGTTGTCCCTGGAGGAGAAGGCATGCAGCAGTGAGAGGCTGGGTGCTGCCTGAGTGCAGGAATGCTGGTATGCCATGGCAAACCGGAGGCCCCTTCCTTCGATCTACGTGAGCATTCTTTGTTCATGGCTAGAGGCTAGAGGACCAAAGCACGTCAACTAGCCTCAGTAATCTCTGCCTTCGAATATATTAGTATTTCAGTTTTGTCTAACGTGGGAGCCCCCCACCCCTTATTCATAGAAGGTGCAAGAAACTCCTAATTCCCTGAGAAATGAAGCCACTGACTGTGGCACTCTCTGAGCCCCTCCTCTCTTACTGACACACTATGGTGTGTCTCTGCTCATGCGGCTTTCTTACTTTGCTGTCACCTGGGAACAGGTGTCTGTACTCTTGTCCAGAACAAATCCTCATCACCCGGTCCTTTTCTTTCAACCGGTGTTTTCAATGCCCTCCTATCTCTGCAGCGCTTTTGCTCCATCAAGTATCATTTTACCATCATGTGGATAAAGTGTTTTGCATGATGCCTGATAATAAGACTTCAACTCATGTTGGCTACTACTACTACTATTATCACTAAGAAGATGGAAGGAAGCTATTTTCACATGTGGGTTAACCTATATGTTGTACTACTTAGAACAGCATGACAACTAAGTGCTTTTATAAGGGTGTGCTACCATTATCTCCTTCTCATTGTTATTATTATGTTGTTATTATCCACCTGGATAAAATTTCTACCAAGAATTGTTTAAGGTGGCTACTAGACTTGCAAATGCCCACTTAGCCAGTAGGTCTAGTTGTGAGGAAGTAAAATATATAACATCATTTCAGAGGGCATTATAAGCTCTGATGATAATAGTTTCTAAGACAGTACAGCTTCAAGGCTCATTTTTTGGCCAGTGGTGTAACTAGAGTAGTCCTCTCTAGTAGTGAGTGTAATAGGTGTCATGACCGTGGAGAGGAGAGCACACTTATGTGAGTAGCAACCCAACCCAATGTAACAACCGCAAAAACATCATTTCATCACATCTGCAACCACCTCCCACTCTTCTCCACCTTCACCAGAAGACAGGCTCCTATGGCCTCTATGACCCCCAACTCAGTTATTAACCCAGTAGCTCCCCTCAGCCTGTCGTCCTATGTGTGGCCCTTTGCAGCACAGGTGTATTTCTGGAAGGGCATCATCGTTTCTTCCTCTGTTCAGTCTCCTGGCTCCTGCCCTGCCCCCTCCCCCATTCCAATCACATTGCCCTCCCCAAGGTCACAAAGGGCTCCTCCTCCTAGGACTCTCCCTTCTCTTTTTCCTTTGTTGCCTCTTCCTTCTCTATTCAAATTTCAAATGTAAAATTTCTTTTCCCAAATGGGTTGCCAGATTTAGCAAATAAGTATTTTATCTGGCAACCTTAGCCAGCTCTCTGCTTACCCATCTCTATTCTCCCTGGGAAATTTCATCCATGACTTCATCATTCCCTTTGTAGACATATTTCAAAATCTGTCACCTCCAACTCTGTTCCCTGAGACTCAGGCTGAGAAGTCCAGGCACCTCCTGGATGTCCCCAGACACCTCAAACTAAATGTGCTGCTTGCATCCTCCAAACTGTGCTCCTGTCCCAGAACATAGCTTCCTTTAAAGGAAAGAGTACAAAGCGTGCTCCTCTTCTGGACCTTGTCCTTGCTTCTCCTGGAGAGGAGAAATAGATAGGAATGGGTCAGATTGTAAAGATCTAATCAGGCCCTATGTACTTGGGTGGCATCACTCTGCTTTGGGACAAAGTGGTGAGATTGTCCCAGGTGGGACAGGGGCTGGGACACTTTTTCGGTAAAGGACCAGATAAAAACTATTTTAGGTTTTTTGGGTTGTGTGAGCACCGTCTCTGTTGAAACTAAAAGCAGACATTGACAATAGTGAATGGTGGGCATGGCTGTGTTCCAGTAAAATTTTAGGTATGAACATTAAAATTCAAATTTTATATAATTTTCACTTGTCATGAAATATCATTCTTTTTAATTTTTTTCCCCATTTAAAAATGTAAAGATTATTCTTAAGTTGTGGGTCATAGAAAACAAGCGATGGGTATATTGGGCCCATGCTGTGTAGTTTGCCAACCTCTACTTTAAAAGGTAACTATAGTGGTGAGATTTTCTCTTTTGGTTTTCTTCCTCCGTGTGGCAAGAGTAATTTCTGGACCCGGCCATCAGCAACTAAGCAGGCCTGACCACCCGCCTCTTCTTTCTACAGGCCTAAAGCACTAAGGGGCCGATGATCAGCCTGGATGTGTTGTACTCTCTGTCTCTTTTCACCTTCTTCCATTGATATGATTAACGTGATGAAAGTTGAAATTAGAGTTTGGGATTTGAGGGGAGAAGTAGTGGCAAAGTTGGGCAGACTTCTTTACCTGCTAGCCTGTTCTTTTATTTGCTGTGTGTGTGTGTGTGTGTGTGTGTGTCTTCTATCTTCGTAATTTCATGGTGAACAGCTATGTTTTGGTAAGGGATTGTGGTAGACCACGGTTTTCTGGCTAGGTACTAAATAATAGCACCTCAAATCTCAGTACAGGCATACCTCAGAAACATTGCGAGTTCAGTTCCTAATGACAACAATAAAGCTAATATCACAATAAGTGAGTTGCAAAATTTTGGGGTTTCCCAGTGTACATAAAAGTTATGTTTACACTGTACTGTAGCCCATTAAGTATTAAATATCATTATGTCTTAAAAAATATGTAGAAAACTAATGATGTGCAACTACTCTGGGCCCTTTCCCTTCTCTCTGTCTCTCTATGTCAAAAACCATAGAAATAAATCTTTTTAAAAAGCACAATGTACATGTCTCAATCAAAAATATTGCTGAGAGCAAAAGTGCCACTTGAGAAATGCTTTCCTTGAGGAGGTTATCTCAAAGACCGTAGAAGGGGGATGCTCACCTGTGTGCTCTCTCATCTTTGTCTCCTGCCAGCTGTCCTGTCTCTGTCCACCTCCTAATCCATCCTCAGCAGAGTCATCTTTGTAAAGGACACATCTAAGCAAACCAGTCTCCTCCTCAGAAACTCTCAGTGGTAGATTTCCTCTGTGCCCACAAACTAATATTTAAGGCTCTTCCTTTGGGCTGGCTTCCCCAAGCTTCCCAGCCCCACCTGTGACTATGTCCTCTCTGGCCTTCCTGAAGATTCAGCCATCTCTGGACTTCAAGAACTGAACTTCCATGATGCAAACTATTCAAACGATTTCTCCACACCAAGCGAACCATATACTCTTTTGTTTCTGTGCTATTAGACAACTCCTTTGCTTGAAATGTTCCTATTCCTTGTCTCTGCCTATTAAAATCCTACTCAGACTTCAAGGTCAAATCCTGTCTTCTCCATGAAAATTTCCCAGATTTTCTCAGTCAGTACCCCACAGGACATTGCCACTGTCTTTGTTAAACACTAGTTCACTCGAACCTCTTCTTTGTTAGTTTGTTCATTATACAAATATTTACAAATGACCTATGTGCCAGGCTTTACACATCCAGGCACAGAAGATGAAATGAGGAGCAAGATTCAAATCTAGACATTCTTCCTGACCAAATGTGGTAATGAGGATCACTGCTCCTAGACCCCTAATAGCAGCCATGGTAGCATAAACCAAACGTTCCTGGGCAGCATAAATTAGGGAAGAATAGCAGTCAGTCTGCTTTTACTGAATGGGGTGTGCAACTTGATGGGAAAATTGAATTGCTTAGTTCCGTAGAGGGAATTTTTGGTTCTTGACAAAAAGATGACTAAAGAAAGAAATTCCACAGAACGTAGTTCTTTCTCTAAAGGGAAGAGGCTCTACAGAAAAAATTAAAATATCCAAGAGAAAGTTAGCTTAAATGTTGCTGTATTGTATGGAATGAAATTAGATCATTCATGGGAAATATTCAGCACTGTGCCAAAAACTTATTCAACACCATGCCTAAAACTTAAGTATCAAAAAGATTAGTTATTCTTATTATTTTATCCCTTCAATTAGATCTTTATTAACATCAGCACTACTTGTCAATTCTCTGGAGCTGGATTTTTTTGTGGAAAAGGAGGATTTTAGGAGGATTGGCAAACTACTAAAACTGCCCAAAGAGAACCAGTCACATTTGAGGTATAAACCTTTTATTGGATGCTTAGGAACTGGACTAAGAGCTTGATGTGCATTATTTCATTTAATCCTCAAAATACCCTATGATGTAGATACTATTATCATCTCCCATTTTGTAAATGAAAAAGTGAGGCATCAAGAATGCAAATAATTTGCTCCAAGTTACACAGTTAAGAAGTGAGTGGAGCTGGTATTCAAATCCCAGCTCTTCAAAGTTCACTCACTCTACCACTTTGCCCTTCTGTCCCTCCACCAACAATGAGCTGTGTGAGGGCAGGATAAGAAAGTGTTAGAGGAGGCATGGCCAAGATATAATTCTCATTTTATAAATAAGAAACTCTGAAATTTTATAAATTTTATAAATAAGAGACTCTGAAAAGTTCAGTGACATAAACTATACATTTTGAAATCAAGACTACATCTCTGTCTTCTTTCCATTATTGGAGGTTGACTTTTATATAAGAACAATTCTCATGTCATCATGATTACTGTCTTCACTCCTGGGCTGATAGGATCACCAAGCCCCAGCCAGAAATAGAGTGTTCTTTGATTTATGGCTTATTCTTTTCTGGTATGGGCTATCCAAAGGTCAGTTGGGTTAATAAACGAGTGCTTCTTTGCTGTTTATGTCCAATTTAAAATGCATGATACTGTTCAGACTTACTGTTTTTAAAAGGGACCGCTACATGGAACAGGGACACTATTTTAGACATATTTCTCTGGTTTTATAAGGTAGATCAGATATGATTCAGAAAGTTCATGTTGAAATTCGTGATGTGTGAAAAAACGGACCTAAGTTCTCAAATACATTAATAAGAACAAAAAGATTCTTAGAAATATTGCACCCGTGTCTTTTGAGGCCATTAAGAAATGCCCAGCCAGGACTGAAAAGTGTATTAATGGATATTTCTTTGTGGCAATTGAATTATAGCATCAATCCTCACCTAACCTAAATCACATTAAAATTGAAGCAGGTTATTTTAAGAACTAGATACAAGTGTTCTGGTTTAAAAGGTGGCTGGCTAGTAACCCTTGACAAAACCTCTTTCAACCTCCCTATAAAAGCCTATGAAGACAAAGAAAATGTCAAAAATGCATTTAAAAAAACTGCAGACTATGGCTGACAAACTGCTAGAATGAGGAACTAATTAACACCAACTTTAACACTACTAGAATTGCCCCAAGAATGCAGACTCTGTCCCACCCTTGCTCTGATATTAGAAACAGAGTGTCTGCTAGACTGAAGACAGTAATAGGAATAAAAATAGTTAACACTGTTAAAAGATAAACTGAAGCATACCAAACCTCTTAAGAGTTTATTCAAGGGAAACTCAATTGGAATTGGGCAGAACCAACCCAGAAATGGTTAAGAGTTATCCACCAACATGAGCTAGTGCCAAGGGTTTTCTAGAGACGATGCAGAAGCAAAACAAGAAAATTGATTGACTAGAGCAGAAGCAGTTGCATTATTTGGGGAAGACTTGTTGGCTGTTCGTGATTGGTTGTTCTTGTTAGGAGGCATTTGTAAGAGTTGACTGTGGGTTAGGTTTCAGTTTTTCTTACCTAGGCTACCAAGACATTAGAACCACCTCAGTTTAATGGCTTCCTTCTTTAATTAACAGCACTTATTGAGTGCTGCTCTAAGAATATTAGATGACATAAATAATTTAACTCTCTCAACAAATCAATGAAGTAAGAAATATTATTTCTCCCATTTTACAGATAAAGAAACTGAGGCACAGAGAGGCTAAGGCTCTTGTTCAGGGCCACAAAGCTTGCTATTATTAGTAAGTAATAAAGCCAAGATTAAAATTTGTGGGGAAGCCGGGATGGCTCAGTGGGTTAGGCGCTCACTTTGCATCCCCGGGAACTGAGGATCAAATCCTGGCCCCGGCCTGTGTGGACCCATATGCTGAACTGGGGAGTGCCCCACAGTTCAGTTCTCACCCAGGGCGAGACCCCGGCCCAGTTCCTGCCCTGTGCAGCCCCGCCCACCTGTGGAATGAAACTCTGTGGAAAAAACCAAGGATGTGCAACTATGGAGACTGTTCTGGGCCCTCCCCCTTCTCTCTATCTCTGACTATCTCTCTCTGTCAAAAACAATAAATAAATCTTTAAAAAAAAAAAAGATTAAAATTTGTGCACTTTACCTAGTCTCTCTTTCATTGTGTGCCCAGTTCAGAAAGACGAGGCTTCCTTTTGGAAATCCAGGCAGCCATAGTTCTACAAGGTCCAGCAATAACAAAGTTTATTGTCCTAAACAACAGAGTGCTAAATTACAAAGCATCAAACCAGATACTGAAAAGAAATGGTTACAAACATAAGAAGAAACTGATAGTTGTATAATTATTTGAGTGACTTCTGCAAACGAATTAGAACCAAAAAAGAACCTCACAAAACTAGGGTTATAAAGAATTTGAACAATACATATATATTATAATAAATAATGTAATAAATAAAAATATACCTTTTATTAAAGTATTTGAGAAACGTTTATAAAAAACAGATCTTTTATTAGACCACAAAGAAAACTCAATAAGTCTAAAAAAGTAGAGATTGTAGGGGAAGCCAGGATGGCTCAGTGGGTTAAGCACTCTCTTTGCAGCCCAGGGAATGAGGATCAAGTCCCAGCTTGGGCCTATGCGGACCCATATGCTGAACTGGGGTGTGCTTCCCATGTAGGAGGCCTCCAGTTTGGTTCTTGCTCCCCTGTTCGGCCCCTGGCTCAAGGGGGTATGCCTCTTATTCGGGAGGCCCCCAGCCCAGTTCCTTCCCTGTTTAGCCCCTGCCCACCAGTGTGGAATAAAACCACGTTGAGAACTGATGACATACAGCTATGGAGACTGCTCTGGGCCCTCTTTCTTCTCTCTGACTCTCTCTGTCTCTGTCTTTGTCTGTCTCTGTCAAAAACAATAAAATAAATCTTTTATAAAAATGTAGAGATTGTAGTGACTACGCTCTCTACCTAAAATGCAGTAAATCTAGAAATCAAGAAAAAAAAAATAAAGATAAAGCCCTCAACCTCATGGAAATGAAAAGCACTCTCCTAAAAATGCTGTCATGAAGAAAGAAAACAGTTATGGTACAGTTATAAATTATTTAGGAAATTTCAGTGAGAATATAGTACATTGAAACTCATGAGATGTTGTCAAAGCTATTCTCATAGGCAAATTGATAGCATAAAGTGATTTTTGTTACTTAACAACAACAAAATAAAATAAATAAACTTTCTTATTTGACTCAAAAACTTAGAAAATAAACAGCAAGGTAAGAAAAAAAGAGGCAGAAACAAACACTGTGGAATCAATAGATGTGGTGAAGAATGTGGGATGATTTTCTCTTTTTTCTTTAAGATTTATTTTATTGTTTTGAGAAAAAGTGTGTGTGTGTGTGTGTGTGTGTGTGTGTGTGTGTGTGTGTGTGTGAGAGAGAGAGAGAGAGAGAGAGAGAGAGAGAGAGGACAGGGAGAGAGAGAGGGAGAGGGAGAGGGAGAGAGAAGGGGGAGGGCCCAGAGCAGTCTCCATAGTTGAACATCATTAGTTGTGACAGTCTCATTCCATACAGGTGGATGTGGGGTCACGTGGAGCAGGAACCAAACTGGGGGCCTTCCGCATGGGAGGTGAGAACCTTCACCACTCTCCTGGTGGTTACCAATTGTACAGGTTTGCACGAGCTGGAGCTGGAATTCGATCCCTGAACCTTGCAGTTGCAAGGCAAGTGCTCAACCAGCTGAGCTATCCCGGCATCCCCTGGGATGATTTTCTTAATGTTTCCAAGAGTAACTTCATTTGTGTTTTATCTCCTTTGGTGGAAGGTGGAAAGTGTAATTAGAAGTGGCCATGTGAAATAAATCTTGTCACTGAGATATCAGTGGAAGATGACTGAGGGGCTTCTTGGGTCACTCCTGCTCTAATGGTAGAAAGGGGCACAGACGAAGCTGACTCTGCTTTCCCTCTTGCCCATCCCCAGCCACATTTTCTGTCTTGAATGTACCCCTGATGTCTGACATCATAATAATCACCTTATGACCAGGAAGTCATGAACATGAGGAGGAAAGCCAATAGGCTAGGGATAGTGAATCTGAAGAACAGAATAAATGAGTCTGGATCTGATAACACTATTTTTAAAAAAATATTTATTTTATTGTTTTTAACAAAGAGAGAGACAGAGACAAAGAGAAGGGGGGAGGGCCCAGAGCAGTCTCCATAATTGACAGCATTAGTTTTCAACACGGTTTCATTCCACAGGTGGGGGTGGGGATGCTCAGGGTGGGAACCAGGCCAAGGGCCTCCCATATGGGATACACTGCCCCATGAGCTGGGAGCCAAACCAGGGGCCTCCCACATGGAAAGCTCACCCTGGTGAGAACCAAACTGGAGGAACACTCCAGTTCAGCACGTGAGTCTGTATAGGCTGGGGCTGGGATTCGATCCTCTGACCCCAGGGATGTAAGGCAAGTGCTTAACCCACTGAGCCATCCCAGCATCCCCTGATAGCACTATTGAGTAGTTGAACAATACTAGCAACCATCTACCTCTGAGCTCATTATTATGTTAGAAAAATCAATGCCTATTTTTTGAAGCCACGATTAGCTCTATTTTCTGTTGCTTGCTGCTAAATATACTTTTAACTTACATGGCATACAAATAGAAAAACTGGTCCTGAAAATTAAAACAAAACCCTTGGCAAATCTAGTTTTTAAAAAGAGTGAAAAAGCAAATAATGAAATTAAGATTTAGGCAGTATATCATAAATATAAAGATAATTTTTTTTAATGTAGAAAATTTTATGCTAATAAAATTGGCAATCTCAAAATAGATCTTTTGCTATGAAAAAAACATAAAAAATAATTATTATATATGTAGGCTTTTTATTTCCTTCTAATTATTGTATTGTATTAGTCAGGAATTTGTTGGAAAATAAAGTACTCTGGATATATTTTAGGTAGAACATGATTTAGGACCAGGAACCATATGCTAAAAAATGTCATAGGGTAAAGCAAACACATATAGAAAAAAAACACTGGAAGAGACAGAGAAGCAAAAGTCAGGAAAGATGGCTGACAACACTCAGCTACCTGCTAGCTTTAGGAAAATCAAGAAGTTGCTAGTGTCTCCCCAATCTGCAACTGCAAGCAACCAACCACTGCCAATGGTTACAGCTGCCTGCAGCACCAAGGTGGTATCTTTGGGAGAAAAGGCTCTGAGCCACTACACTGTAGGAGAAATAATAGCGTATGTTTCCCTTCTGCCTTTTAAACTCACAATAAATGCTTTTCAGAGTGGACTATGAATCAGAACCCTAATTTGGGGAAATGTAGTTCTCAGGTTTCCAACCCCTGCAATGTAGAGACAGTATAGAAGAGATGGCAAGAGAGAAATGGTACTAAGTACCATTAGCCGCCTGGCATATTTATTTTATTTTTGAATATTTTATTTAGGAACAAACAAGGGATGCCAGGATAGCTCAGCAGGTCAAGCGGTTTCCTTGCAACCATGAAGTCTGGGGATCGAATCTCAGCCCTGGCTCATGCAAGCCGTATGCTGAACTGTGGCGCAACTCGTAACTGCCAGGATGGTGGTAAAGGTTTCACCTCCCATGTGGGAGGCCCTCGGCTCAGTTTCTGCCCCGCATGGCCCCACATCCACCTGTGTGAAATGAAACTGTCACAGCTAATGATGTACAACTATGGAGACTGCTCTGGGCCCTGCCCCTTCTCTCTCTCTCTTTTTCACCTTCTCTCAAACAATAAAATAAATCTTAAAAATAATATTCTCTGTCTCTCTACAAAATATATAAATAACTATAGATGTACTATATAAGCTATATAATAGTTATATGTAATAATTATGTATTACATATTTATACAATATATCACATATAACATATGAAATGATATATAAATAATTACATAAATATATATGCCCATGAAAATCTCATGCTATATAACTGTGCACACCCTTGCCCTAAATACATTGTATTAAAATCCTGACAGCAGAATTATATTCAAATTGTTTAACTAAATGAAGGGATTATTTATAGAGGTCTAGGCAAGGGCTTAGGAAATGCATGCATATTGAGGTAGCACCAATGGGAAGCCATTACCTCCCTAGGCCTGAAAGGATCAAAGGGAGTGTAGAGGTTGTAAAATATGTCCTTTAATTTGTTGGTAGTCCTCCCTAGAAGAGGTGGAGCTTAATTCCTCTCCACTTCAGTGTGGGCTGGGTTTAGTGACTGCCTTCAAGTGGACAGAGTATGGTGCAAGGGATGGTATGTGACTTCCGAGACTAAAGGAGGTATATGACTTCCTCCTTGTTCTTTCCTTCACACCAATTGTTTTGGGGGAAGCCAGCTGCCATTTTGTAGGACATTGAAGTAGCCCTTTGAAGAGACCCACAGGATGAAGACCTCAGGCCTTCTGCCAAAAATCATGAGCGAGAGCTTGGAATCAGATCCTGCAGCCCCAGTCAAGTCTTAGATGACTGCAGCTCCAGCCAACATCTTGACTGCAACCTCATGAGAGACCCGGAACCAGAACCAGCCAGCTAAGTCACTCACAAATTCCCGACCCTCAGAAACTACGTGAGATAAGTAATATTTGTTGTTAAATGTTGAGGGTAATTTATTACACTGCAACAAAGAATTAATACATGGAAAAAATAATGTCCCTAGAGATGGTGAAAATTTGAACGGTAGAGGAGGGACTTCAGGCAAGAACTGTAGACATAGAGAATTGGCCATTGCCAGACCACTGGGCTCAGGCTGGGAGGGACAGGTCCTCTACTCTTTCCTCCTGCGCTTCAATACCCTGCCAGTGCATACACTGAGCAAGCGCAACAGAAGCCAGCGGGCCAGTGAGCCCCGGGCTGTAAAAACTGGTCCCATGGCACAGAACCAGGCTGAGCAGGTCAGAAGAGCTGACAAAAATAATCAGAACATATTTAGACCCGTCTCACTAAGAACAGTGATTCAATCAGGATTTGGTCAGAGTAGAACCACTAGGAGGTTTATAACAAGGGATATATCATATGGATTTGACCCTATGCGATTGTGAAAACTGTTTGAACAGTTGCTGTGTGGTTGCTGCTTCTGAGTCTGGGGCTGGAAGCTGAAGTCATCTGGCAATTAGGGAAGAGGGGGTTGTGAAATGAGGGCAACAAGAGCTGGAATCTGCAAAGACAGGCTGGAACCTACATCGGTCTCTCACTTTCCCCAAGTATCCAATTTTGATGGAGGGGTGGTGTCTGCAGGAGAAACCGGTACTCTTCACATGAAGCTGAAATGTGTCCAGTCCAGAAGTTAGTGAAGCTAAAGGCATTGGCCAGGGGGGGCATGGAGTTGCTGCTGGCTCAGCTCTGTCCCACCCCACCAGGCAAGCCAACAGAGCAGTGACAACACTCTGGGCAGCATCAGCTCCTCATGCCCTCCACCAACCTGTGAGTGTAATGAGAATATGGCTTCTGCTTCACTCACCTTCCTCATCTCACACAATTGTTTCTCCCGGGACCAGCAAACCCAGAACTATGAAAGGAAGGGAATTTTTGAAACAGTCCCAGCTAACCTAAGTTGATACAATACACATTAACCACAGAGTTGCAAAAGGACAAAATGCAATAAGATCAAAGTGCAGTATTAAGAGAATTATCTACCACAGCTAAATCAGGTTTACTCCAAGGAAGCAAAGACAATTTCATGTTAAAAAAATCTATTAATGAGGGGAAGCCGGGATGGCTCAGTGGGTTAAGCGCTCACTTTGCAGCACCGGAGATGGAGGATCGAATCCCGGCCCCCGCCCGTGTGGAACCATATGCTGAACTGGGAGCTCCCCCAGTTCAGTTCTCTCTGTGTCTCTGTCTCTGTATCTCTCTCTCTCTCTCTCTCTCTCTCTCTCTCTCTCTGTCAATAAATAAATAAATAAATAAAAATATATTACAAATAATAATAAAAAAAGAAATTAAAAAATATCTATTAATGTAATGACATCAGCTCAACAATCTTAATAAGAAAAACTATGATAATTCAATAGATGACAAAAAGATGTTCAGATAAAATTCAACATTTATTTTGGATTAAAAAAGTAGTTTCTCAGGGGGATGCCAGGTGCTCAACGGGTTGAGCACTTGTCTTACAGTGCTGGGGTCTGAGGATCAAATCCCCACCCCAGCCCATGAAGACCCATATGCTGAACCGGGTGTGCCCCCAGTTCGGTTCTTACCAGGGTGAGTCTCTTATGTGGGAGGACCTCGGTTCAGCTTTTGCCCTGAGCCTAGGGAGTGCCTCCCATGCAGGAGGCCCCTGGCCTGATTCTTGCCCTGAACCTACCAGTGCCCACCTGTGGAATGAGAATGATGTGGAAGGCTGATAGCGTACAACTATGGAGACTGCTCTGGGCCCTTCCTCTTCTCTCTGTCAAAAACAATAAAAATAAATCTTTAAAAAGTTTGACTTAAAAAGAAGTTTCTTGTGGATGCAGGGATAGCTCCGTGGCTGAGCGTTTGCCTTGCAATCGTGAGGTCTGGGATTCAATTCCTGGCCTGGCCCGTGCAACCTCATATGCTGAACTGTGGTTTCACCTGTGTGGAATGAAACAATGTCACAACTAATGATGTACAACTATGGAGACTGCTCTGGGTCCTTCCCCCTTCTCTCTCTCTCTCTCTCTCTCTCTCACCTTCTCTCGAACAATAGAATTTAAAAAATAAGTTCTTGTAGATACGTAGGAGGAATAGGAAGATACTCCCTTTAGCATGCAACATCCTATACTGACAGCCCATATCATCCTTAATGTTGAAATACCAGAAACATTCTCACTAAAACCAGGAAGAGGCAGAGATGTTGGATGTCTCCATTATGTAGCAATGTTCTAGAAATTCTATTTGACGCAGTAAGAGAGCAAGCAAAAATAAAAGGTAAAATTATTAGAAAGAGTCAAAATTACAGTTATTTGCAGACACTATGATTATATATCTTTAAAAACTTCCAAGAGAATTAGCTGAAACCTCTTAACATTACTTCATGGGAAGTAAAATAGTGGCATATAAGGAAAATGTACAAAATCCAGTAGCTTTCCTCTAAGCCAGCCAAACCACACAGAAGATGGTATAATGGTGAACGGAAGCCAATCACAATGGAAACCAGGGAAGCCCCAAGACATTAACATTTTTAAAGAATACAGGTCATTTATTTTGTGTGGTATCTCTCAATTTTCATTTGTGTGATGTTTCCCCATGATTAGATGCAGGTTATACATTTTTTCAGGAATATCTGAGAAGTATCCTTGTGTCCTTCATGTATCCTAATGCATCCTTTTTTGAAGAACACCATTGTCGATGATTCTGCCTTTGATCTCTGTTAACATAGTGTCTGCAAGCTTTCTCTTCTATAAAGTTATAATTTTCCCTTTGCAGCTATTAAGCACCTTGTGGGAATTTATTTTGAGACCATGCATATATCATATCCCGTTTCTCATCAATCTTTGACCCATTGTCAACTACTTTATATGACAATACTGGCAAGGATGTAGTGAGATGCGTACTCACACACAATGCTGATCACACTCCCTGCAAAGCAATTGAATGACCGGTACAAAAAATGCTAAAAATTGTCGTGGTCTTTGACCTAATAATTCAACTTCTAGGAATCTACTCTAGGAAAGATGAAAATCAGAAGTAAATTTGATAACAAGGTAAAAGTCCAACAATAGATGGGTGGATATATAAATTATGATAATTCTAAATGAAGAAATAACCAATACTCCATTATAGCATCATATATATATTATTTCCAGGGGTAGTTTTGCAGGTAATTTTCGGTTTCTTTTATATTTTGATGTATTTTTCCAATGTACTACAATAATATACTTATATATTCTTCTGTTAAAATTATAATAAAAAACATCAAGTACAAATTAATTTTCCTGCACATTTTTCTTGTACAAATTTGTAATCAATGTGTTACCGTCTCTGGAGTCAGCAACGAAGAGTTGATGGAATAGCTGACAAAGTAGATGAAATCACTTTAATGTGTTTGGTTGTTGTTAAAATAGGATGTGTAACAATAGTATACAATTATATCCATTTAGTCAGACCATTGTATTTATTAACTTCACAGAATTAATCAGCAATTCACCCAATATTTAAGTAATATTTTATAATTTATAATGCACTTTCACATACATTACTCATTTATTAAATGCTGATCATATTTTAGGTCATTTTAATATGACTGTAGAGAAAACCTTGAAAATTTCATTGAAAACTAAAGCCATTTTGCTTCTTTGTCTTTGGACCTCTTTTTCCTTGTTCTAAGCATACTGTAGTAGAGAGGGCTGAGGCCTGAAACTCCAAAGACAAGGAAGCCGGTATGGCTCAGCAAGTTAAGCACTTGCTTTGCAATGCCGGACACCAAGGATGGAATCCCGGCCCCGGCCCGTGTGCACCCATATGCTGAACTGGGGTGTGCTTCTTATGCAGGAGGTCCCCAGTTTGGTTCTTGCCCTGTGCAGCCCCTCCCACCTGTGTGGAACAAAACCATGTTGAAAACTGACTTACAACTATGGAGACTGCTCTGGGCCTTCTCCCTTCTCTCTGTCTTCTGTCAAAACAATAAAATCAATCTTAAAAAAAAAGAAAAAAGAAAAAAAAGAAAGAAACTCCGAAGTCCAGGATTTCAGTTGTCTTTCTGCTCCTTATTGTCAGTATGACCCTCGTCCAGTTACTTCATTTCCCTGTGCTTCGTTTTCCAGGCCTTCACAACAAAGAATTCCTAAGGCTTCATTTACTTGTGTTAGTCTGTGATTCTTATACAATGTTTCAGTGTCCATCACGTTCAATATGTTCAGTGCCTGTGAGTCGCTGCAATGTCAACAACCATCAGTGCCCTCGAAGTATGTCTGCAAACATCATTCCACAAATGCACCTTAACAAGTTCACGTCAGAAGAAGGCTGTATTTTATTTTGCCTTGGCAATTATTAGCACAGGCAAAACTGCATTTTCATTTTATTTCTCCAGACACTTTAAACCTTTCCTTAGCATGGCCCAGTCCTTTGGTGTCAATTCCTTCCCACTCTAACCTTCTTGAAACACTATTGGCCACATTGAAGCAAGAACTTTATTATAAGTAAATGCACTGCTATTAGGCATTATGTAAAGGGGCAACCCACATGACCCCAAGCTCAATAAACAATGTCTCAAACAAACACTTCCCAGTGAGTTGGGAGAAATAAATGGCAAAGGGAGTTCAAGCCCCCAATTCTGACCAAGGAGACCATGCCTTAAGCAACTATTTATAAGAATATGCTTTTCAATTGACCCTCAGACTAAACCCTGTTCCTTGCAATTAGAGCTATGGCACTTTTAGTGAAATGAGCTCCTTATATAACACAGTTTGATTAATTCTTGAGTTGCTTCATCTGAGGTCTGCTTTGAATAAAGCTTGCTAAACTTGCCAAGTTTTCAGAGATTCTCATAGTCTCTGTCAAACTAATAGTTGGGAAGAGAATAATATTTATTGAGGACCAACCATGATATAATTAAAGCCAATTATATCAAGTAACCTACAACAATCTTGTGAGCTATCTCGTCTCCCTTGTACCCAATGAGAAAAGCGTCTGAAGAGATTAAATGAGTTACCCTAGGTCACACACGACACAAATCTGCTGACAAAACCTTTGCTCTTTCCATTGCACCATGGCTATCTAGACTTGGGAGTTCTGGGTGAGTTTCAGTGCCTCTTCGTTCGGTTGTGATAGGATCATTTATTCATTTAACAAATGTGTGTCAATGTCTCTGCTGGTCCTGGCTGCTATAACAAGATACCAACAACTTGGTGGCTTACCAACAACAGAAGGTTATTCTCAGTGTTCTGGAGGCTAGAAGTCTAAGATCAGGATGCCACCAGCACCGTTAGATGCTGGCGAGGGCCCTCTTCCAGGTTGTGGACTTCCAAGTTCTCACTGTATTCTCTCAGGACCGAGACTAGAGAAGAGGAAGAAGGCTCTCTTTGATAGTTGCTAGGACACTGATTCAATTCATTAGAATTCTATTCTTCTGACCTCAGCTAATCATAATTATGTCCCAAATTATCTACCTCTTAATAACACCACATCATGGGGGTGGGGTTTCAACATATTGTATGAACTGGGGAGTGGGGAGGCACAAACATTCAGTTCCTAATACTTAGGAACCATACTAGGCTATGGGAATTTATCACTGAATAAAAAAAGAAGTTTACCTTCTCTGTCAGAGCTTTCTTTCCAGTGGGGGAGGCAAATAATAAATTAAGTAAGTAAAATATCTAGTACGTGAGTGGTTGTATGTATTAAGAAGGATGGTGGGATAAATTGACAGAGGACATCAGTTTGGGGCATGGTTAATTTTGAGATGTCTGTTAAACAACCAAGTGAAGCATGAGCTGGAGGACAGTTGGAAATAAGGTTCTGGAGTTTCAGGGAGAGGTGAACAAAAATACTTTACTATAAAAAAGAGTCAGAAGAGAAATTCTAGGCCTTTCTGTGTTTGAAGTTAAACAGCCTCCATCCTGATCCTGTCAATAAAGCCTAAGTGAGCGCAGAGAGCTGAAAATAAGAAAAATAATGTGTGTTTGAGGAACCAAAAGGTGCTCAAAGGGGAAAAATGGAAAAATAAAAAACTGGAGAAGTAACCAAAGAAAAGATTGTAAGGAGCTTAGACTTTGGTCAAAGGAGAAAAGGAGGGCCAGGGTTGAAAGGACAGAAGGTGTGTGCTTCAGAGACGGAATTCTGGCTGCAATGAAGACTAAATTGAGGGTAAGACTGGCGGCAGGAGGCTACCCAGAATCTCCTGCGAGAGAGATTGGTGGCCTTAACCAGGGAACAAAAAGGCAAAGAAATATGTGTGGGGGCCAGTTAGGTTTGTACATAGAATCAACAGGGCTGGGTGATTTTTGGGGAGTGAAGTGTGGAGAAGGGCAAGAAGGGAGTTGAGAATGTCCAGGTTTCTGGTTGGACACCCCAGTGATGGCAGTGCCACTTACCAATATGGAAATTCAGGAAGAGAAGCCAATTTGGAAAGGCCAAAGGTGAGTTTAGATTTGTATACAGTTGATTCTGGAACAATGTGGGGATTAGAGGTGCTGACCCCTAAGCAGTTGAAAATCCATGTATAACTTTTGACTCCCTCAAAACTTAACTACAGTTGTATCTTTACATTCACAGATTTAACCAACCATGGATGGAAAACAGTATTTAGATCTTTGGTTCAGAATTTGTGGTTGGAAAACTGCTGTTGGGAACACAAAAATACTGTTTGTAATCCCAATTTGTTGAACCTATAGAGGCAAAACCCACCATAGGAAGGGCCACCTGTATTTATTGAAAAATATCTGCATACACATGTAACTGGTACTGTTCAAAGATCAAATGTGTATTGACGTGTTCGAGGTGGTTGTGGAAAATCCAGGTAAACAGTTGAGTGTGTGGATTTGAAATTCGTGGATGAAACCTGAACTGCACATATTTGGAACATACACACATACACCCCAAAGTAGTTGGGGATCACCCAGGTTTAGAGTAGAACATGCAAAGTGAAGAGCACAGAACCTCAAGGAAGCCTGCATTATTATCTATATGCACTAATTGATTCTTTCAACAGCCCCCTGAGTTGTGTTTTATCTTTTCTGTTTTCTCCAAAGTCAATGGATTAGACAACCATAGGCATTTACCAGTTCCCAGCTACAGGAGCCTCATTTGTGGAACATCTGAGACCCTTGGTCAAATCCACTTCCATGTGAATTAACATTATTACACAAGGAGTACGTGTTGCGTGAGAGCATGTGCTAGAAGTATGTGATATTCTACACAGATTAAAGTGAGAAACTCTCCCTTTTTACACTTTTGGGGCAAGGATATTTGAGTTGACAGTATGTATAGTTTATAATGTGTCAGGAAAGTTATCAACATGGTAGAAGTCAAGCTATAGATCCCACAGATCAAATAAGACACAGAGGTTTTAATACATGAAAACGGTTTTTTGGTCCATTAAAGTGAAAAAAGTAATAAAATTTCCACACATTCCTCTTAGTAAAGTAATTGGTCAGGAGAAAAGTTAGCTAGACAATTGTCCCACAAGGAGAAATATCATAAAATGCAAAGTATTTTGTTATTTTTAGCACCCTTTTTATAGGAATTTGTGGTAGGAAAGGAAAAATATTTCTTCTGAGTCTTAAGAGAAGATTTCCATGTGGGCTGATTCAAAATACATAAGACAGAACAGAAGCTTTTGTAAGGAACTTTTGAAAATAATGGGTAAGTGGTTTTTTTCTCTTGAAAAATTGTTAAACTGTGTGATTTAAAGACATTTTCAATCCCAAAACAAAAATCCACTGAAATGCAGTAATTTTATTGTAGAATACACTTAAAATATTTAACTCAGTGACTGTGCATCAAAGTGAGAAAGATTATATGTTAGACTAGCACATGGAGCGTGTTACCTGATCCACAGAGCTGACTTCCGGATGCCTGGGGAGCAAGCTTGACACTTCCAATGCCATTGTGTAAGTACTCATATTCAGCTTAGCCAAGAGGTATGACTCCTACATTTATACAAAGGAGAAAAGAAAGTCATTTCCCAAGTGTTTCCACAGCAACAATATTCCTTATCTTTTTTATGTGTCTAAACATGATCAAGCACCTGGGGGCGGGGTGAGGGGGGTGCATAGAATAAAATTTTTGCAAAATGCCAGTTAAGACCAACTATGACTGTGAAATCTCCAGTGATCATATTCATCAAACAAGGGTTGATTACAAACCTACCCCAGTCCAGGAACTGTGCTAGGCCCTGGAGAATTGAAGAAGTCCCAAGGGCTGCCCTCTAGATTATCGTACACTGGTCAGAGAGATAGTCAGGTTAAAGGATGAGAATAATGCATGATAACATTATATGTGCAATAATAGAGGTACATTTGACATTATAAGAAGGGAGCAAATAACAGCTTGAAGAATTTATGGATATTTGACCTAGATTTTGAATAACTAGTGATCTTTTGCCAAGAGAGAGAGGAAAAACAGAGAAAGACAGACAGAGACAGAAAACAATTAAATCAAAGAGAATTGTATGTGTGAAAACATACAGATAGAGGAATGAGAGCCATGTCGTTGAAGAAAGCACTTTGGGATGGCTGGAAGAGATCTAGGGAGGAGGGAATGGGGAACAGAATATGGGTCTAGAAATGCAGGCTGGGGCTATTGGGAAGGACTATATGTGCAAAGATTTGATCTTACAGTGTAGATGACCAGGATCCAGCAAGCCTACTTAAGCAGAGGCATGATCCGATCTCTGCTACTAGAATAGATACTCGAGCTGCAGAGTAAATTATGGGAACGACTGGAAGAGTTGGGGGAGGGGAGCAGTGTGGAGGTAGAAATACCCAGTTAAGATCTTA
>PVKE010009037.1:0-45931 GCA_004027555.1 Craseonycteris thonglongyai | reverse complement strand
ACACTGCTAAGGTATGTTCCTTTTATGTACCACGAGGTAAAGGAATTTTGTACATTTTATAAGTTTAAAAATAGTTCTATTTGAAAGGTACAGAATGAATCAAGGTATTTCTTCATGGGTCAGTCCTTACAAAGACCACGTTCGTTTAAACTTCTATTTTCCCTAATAGCCTTGATCTATCTGGTCAACCAAGCCAGAACTGGAAGGGTTATGCCAGATCCTCCTCCCTAAACATCAGATCCCATCAGTCACTAAATGAAGTAAACCTTCTTTTAAAACCACTCCCTCCGCTTCAACTACCATAGCATTTACATAATTTGCCCCTAGACAATGGCAATTGCCTCCTGAAGTACCTTTCTACCTCTGGTCTTGACCCACTCCAATTCGTGCCCTTTATTGCTGTAAGAGTGATTTTTATATAAACCAAGTCTCCAGGGCTTAAGTTTCTTTACTGGTTTTGGTTTCCTACAGGAAATAGTGAAACCTCTTGTGTATGTTCCTCCTGATTTTCCCTCCGCCTGCTTTTCCCACTGAATCTCTCCTATCATCTCTTTGAATTCTTAATTTCCAGCCCTACGAACCCACTTGAATTTCTTCTAAATTATTGTATGCCTTTTTCACATCCTGTTCTTGTTTTTCTTAGAATGACCTCCACTTAGCTCACCTGACAAAACCCCATTATGCCTTGAATTACACCATTATTGAAGTATCCTTAAAACACCACTTCTTGTTATCACATAGTCTTCCCTGGTAGCTTATGAGACCTTGAAAAACTATGACTTGTTCTTCTTTGTATCCCCATATTTTAGCGTGATGTCTGACACAGAGCATTCAAAAAAATGGTGATTGAATTCACTACCCTGCAATAGAGTGGCACCAAGAATAACTGAGCTTTGTGCGTTTGGGCATTTGAGAAACCATACCAGAGACAGGAAAGCCTGAGGTCGTTCTGGGTTCTCTGTTCCAACCTGACCCAAGTGCCCCCACTTCATTCCAGTCTGGGAAATGGTTCACAGCATGCTCTTTCCTGCCTGGGTTAAGTTGGAGGTGGCCAATGAGAGGGCCTTACAGATTATTTGGAAGGCACAGTGAAGCCACTATTCATGGGTGGCCTTGGGGATCCAGCATGAGGACGTCACCCACTGCGGTGCTTCCTTGGATCCCCCCAGGGCCTCCCATGTTGAGGTTTCATGTGCGTAACGTCATGAGCATCCCGCAGGATTTCTCATTCACACCCCAGCATCAGAACCAAGTGATTCATGAGAGTTCCTAGGCTCCTCCAGCTGTGGCCTCCCAGACAAATCCCTGCTGAGCTACACAACACTCGTGTGTAAACCCTCGCGCCCGTTCTAAGCCCCGTGGTCCTGCAGTACTTGCTGTGGCTTGGTTTCCTGAGCAAATTTGGGCCAATACCACTTCTGTACTAACAGTAGATCCAGAGGAAAGAGAAATGAAAGGTGGGAACCTGGAATTGGTTCTGCAATGTGATTCTTAGGTGTAAAAGCATTTGAAACCTTATGAGCAGTGGTAAAGAGGATACAGACCATGATACACTAGTAAAGTAGTTTCTTAAATTATCATCTAGAGTCACCTGGAATCAGGTGCCTATAGCTATGGGTGACCTAACTATTAATACTAAAAACAAATAAACTAAATAAACAAACAAAAATAAACCAACAGTACCATGATAATATGAAGCGTAAGAACTGGGGATGTGAGGACATGGTTGGCTATTTTGATTGCACTGAAAAACCAGAAACATCTATGACTCTCCTCATAGATTAGCTATTACATTTAGCAGCAGGCTTGAAATTTTTGAGAACCAAATCCAAAATTGAATACTGCAAGTGACTGAATTAAAATGTAAATCAACTCCAACCTCTCAGGGTCTCTTCCAGAGCGTCAGTGACATTGATTGGGAAACAACGAAACCCTCAAGATCAAGCTAGGAATATTTGGATTAATGCCAAGGAAGCTGAGGTCCTTGAACTCCTACATTCCACTTAGTCAAAAGCCCCCTAAGGGGACCCAGCTACTCTTGCTAGAGAGCCCGTGGCCTTGTGGGAGAACGCTGGTTCTTAGAAAGACCCACTCCATCACCTCTCGTGGATTCAGATTCTTTTAATGGACTCAAACCTTGAAAAATGTGTCAAGTCTGACTCTGGAGAGAACACTATACACAGCCACAGAATTGCAGTATTTTTACAATTTGCTTTTAATTTTAGTTTGACAATTTAATTTCAGGGGAAACTGAAAGGATATCTTCAGGGATGGATGTAAGCATGTCAGAACCGGGGAAGGAATGCACTGCTGGGTTCAGCTGGATTTATTTCTGTGAATCACTGATGAGCAATTTTGGATTCAGTGGCGATAACTGTAACAGCTTGTTTGGCTGCTTGGCCATAAGTGGGTCCCTGTGGTGGCTGAGAGGAACTGAAGAATGCAGTATCCAAAGACTTATGGAAAGAGGGGTGGATTTATTGTGTTTCACTGCTCACACCCACCCCTTTCTCCACGTTCTTCAGAAATACAATGATGTAGGGATCCAAGCCGCCACGAAGGACCCCTTAATGCCTATCATTTGTATGTCAGGGATAACAGTGGGAGAGGCTCTCAGTGGAATGGGTTCCCAGAAAACAACAGGCATGGTGGGACATGTCACTGCTACTGGCACTTAACTACCAGGGTAAAGTTGGGCATGGTTACCGTACTGGGTAGCAGGGATGGAACAGTAGTCACATCATTTTGCATGTAGAGATCTCTGTCTATGGCTCAAAGCTTCCATTCCTAGGACTAATGCAGATGAACAGCCTACTCAGTCAGGTATCCTCGATTTGTATGAGCCAAGCCCTTCAGGACGGGTGGACAGGAAGGGGCCGGGCTTGCAGGGCTGACATACAGCCACGGGCCTCATCCACTTCCTAGACTGAGTCGTCTAGAGTCAGGGCACCATAAATGAAAGGAGGCTGGGGCCCTTCGGGAAGAACGTGGTTGTGCTGTGGGGAGACAGACTCTATAAGTGACCCCGTTAGCCTTTCCCAGAAGAGCCTGCAGTCGTTCACCAGGGTAGCTGTGCTTCCGGGTAGGAACTAACCAAGCACCTTAGGGATTACCGGACACCAGTTCTAAGCTAACACAAATTCTTGGGGACACAAAAGAGCTCAGTGACTCACTTTCAGAAAGGGGGCTTATGAGAGCCAGGTGATGAATGTAGATGCTTAACCATCTATGCTGGGTCCCTCAGGCCACTTAGTGGTGAGGTTCCTAGTTCTAAAAAGAACAGTTGGAACAGGTACACTTAGCAGCATGGGCATCCACCCAACGAGGCTGGTATATCTGGATATATCGATGTGGCGTTCTGGACCTGCAGTAGCACAAACCTTGAGCCCCAGGACAATAGAATTCCACAGGGTGAACAGACAGCTGTATGATGGCAGGTCAACCACAGTTCTCTCATGAAAGGGCCAGTGATCTACTTGTCCTGGAATGGACATGTAAGCTGGGTTTTAATTTGCGTCCCAGGCTCAAAACTTTTCTGCTGGTTTAGAGATAATAATTTCCAAAAGAATAACGATCCCACAAAGAGAGAAAACAATGCTTCTGTTAAACTAAAAGATGAAAATGGCACCTGGTTCCTTGTGCCATGGAATTAGCAGACAAAACAATGGGGACTCTAGTGACTGGTGCAATTTGATTGCTAAAACAAACAAACAAACAAACAAACAAAAACAACAATGGTGGCAGGAAGATATATACCCCATGTTGTGGGCAGACTTCTACGATCACCTCCAGGGACCCCCAATTTTTGCTATTTAAGCCTTTGTGTGATCCACTCCCTTTGAGTGTGGGCTGAACTTAGTGATGGGCTTGTAACCTGTAGAACACAGCAATGGATTCAGTGCCTCACAGGATGCGATGGTACTTCCCGATTAGGTTGTAAAAGAGTGTGACTTCTGTCGCAGACTCTCCATTATCTTATCAGCTCACAGAGTTTGAGGAAACGAGCTGCTAAGCTTGCTTGGCCAGGAACTGTGTGAAGAAGCCACTGGCCAACAGCCAAGAAGGAATCCAGGCCCTCTGTCCCACAGCCAATGAAAAACTGAATCCTGGTGACAACCATCTGAGCTTGGACCCGGCGCCTTTCCCACTGGAGCCTGGAGACAACTCCATTCCATTCCACCCTTTTAGGACAGCCTGTGAGAGACCCTGATGCAAAGTGTTCAGCTATGCTGCCCCTAGACTCCTCACCTGCAGAAACGAGGAGATAACAAATATGTGTGGTTTTAAACTGCTAGGTTTTGTAGTCATTTGTTATACAGCAATAGATAACTGATACACTCAGCATTCTGGAGATTTCCTAGTGACCTCCAAATACTCCTGGGACAAAACTGACTAGAAAACTATAACATAAGCAGGACTGCTAATGGCAAGTGCAATAGAAGTTTGGGTCACAAACTAATCAAAACACCACAAACAATTCAGGTACTTGCTGAGAACAAGGGGATATGGCATAGGGAGGAAACAAAGGAAGATACATGTGACCACATACAGAAATTGGGACTAAGGACTATGAGAGTGACACGTATTTTCGTGTGTGTGTGTCTGTTTGCGTTATGTTAGTCTCTCTCATTTCTCTCTATTAGTCAGAAACATGATGTGGTTATTATTTGGATTTGAAAGTGATGAGTGACAGCTTCCTGCCTGCTTCGTTCACAGGAAGCATCTACCTTGTATATATGCATATATGTATTAAATCTTTTGGGGGGCTCAGTTCACATCCATCCCAATAAGGATAACTTGGATAAAACTGAACTTTTAGATCCTTTCAGCTTAGTGCAACATATTTAGGTAGGTATTTTGGTAGAACTGAGACACTGTCAATATGTTATTTTCTAATAAAACTGAATGATGTCCTGCTTTTCTGTTGAAGTCTCTCATGTAACTGGAGAAAGATTTTTTTTAATCTCAAAACGTGATCTCTTGACCACCAGCAACAGAATCACCTGGGGAGCAGTTGTGAAAAATGCAGATTCTGGGGTCCCTCAACAGATACAGTGAGTCAGGATGGAGGTTAAGGGCCTCCCTGAGTCTGTGTTTTAAACAAGCTCACTAGTAAAGGCTGAACACTGTACAGGTATTGTACCCAGGAATTAAATGGCAGCTGCTATATCAAACTATGAAGAGAGCCAAATCACAAATGTAAAATAATGTCTCTCCTGTGTATCTCCATGATGAAAATGGTGATAACAGTGTAGGAAACTTGGCATAATTCAACCCCTCCCTTGTAGAACTTTTTAGAAGGTACTTAATCTTCCAAAATCTTCACATGTTAATAATATCTATTATACTTTATAAGGGTAGTCTCTCTCTTCCTTTATCTGATCTGTTTCTTTAATCCCATGTGTCTCCATGAAAAAGACAAACAATGACACAATTCTCACTACCTTTTGTGTTGTACAAATAAGAAAACTGAAAGCTAATAAAGTGAGTTATTTCTTTAAAGCTCTTCAGCCAAAAAAGCATGCATTCTGTCGGACTTTAGTAGGTGACTCAGCCTCTATGTTATGGTTGACTTTTACCAAATTTGCCATCGTTCTTCTTTAAAAATTATAGTCATTGCTTCTGCTGAGAGTTTTTTGTTTCACTGAGTCTCCTTATCTCAGCAATACCTGATGTTCTTCACTACACTGCAAACGCATAGAGGGAGAGACCCTCTCTGCTCTATAGACATGACAGCAACACTTTGCATATAGACAGAGTTCAACGAATAGCTTAAAGGGAACATATGGGTTTTTATTTTGACTGTCTTTATACTGCCATGTCTGTTTTACTCTGGGTAGACATGGAGTATGAGGCTCCCTCTATAGTTACTTTGACCATTCTCATTTGTTCAAACAGCTCATATCTGTACAAATGGCGAATGTTTACAAAAACGTCGATGGAAATGATTATTCAACAATCTATTTATTAGGCAGGTGGTTAGTACTGGCAATTGTTCAAGAGGTCTTGAGAATTACTAAAGTCTTTCAAGGAACACATATGTAAGTGTACAGTAATAATGCACACAGTCACTCATTGGGTGCTTATTCTAGAATCAGACCCCGTGAGATACATATTCAGCACTTCACTTTTCTAAGCCCCACCCTGCCTTTGAGTCTCCAAGAGAGTAAATGACTTTCTTGAAGCCACAGAGTTCAGTCTGTCTAACGCTTTCTACACAAATCTAAGAACTCTTAGGATGGTATCCTGGGCACATTGACTGGCCCAGCACGTTAAGTTAGGAAGTAACTTTAGAGATGAGCTAACTAAGTGACAGGGATGTCAAGAAAGACTCCAAGATCCCAAATCAAGATTTCAAGCAACATGTCTGAGAGAACAAGGTAGCCTGCTGACGTGCATTCTAAGCCACTGAATTCCTGACCTTAATCTTGACCTGGGCCAGACATGGTCTCGGAGCCTCAGGTGGGGTTGAGCCTGCCAGTGGGCACTCATTAATTGGTCCCACATTAGACAGACTCAGTCAGCTAGGTCACTGCCTTGTACGATGAGCCAACATACATTTCTCCATCTTATTCCTGAGGATATAACTGTGTCAAAGTCCTTACTGAAGTATGTCTATAGCAGCCCATTATTCTGCCAGTCATATAACCTTCCCTTAAAAAGAAACATCACATTTCACTTGGCTGAACTTGTTCTCTGTAAAGTAAAGCTGCCTCTTGCTAATAATGTTCTTTTTTTTCCAGTCACTAAAACCCATTGAAGTAGTTTTTCTAGATATTTACATTAGGACTGTCACCCTGGTTTTCCAAGTCTATTCCACTCCTCCTACCCCTTTTTAAAAATCAGGATAGCATTTGCCAACCTTCCATCTTCCGGAACATCTCATATTCCTTATGAGTTATCCAACACCCACCGAGATACCTCCAGGCTTTCGGGGAATCACTGGGCATGAGTCGTCTGCATCTTGAACTTCCGAGGAAGAAACAAGGTCCCCAGGTTTAGTATTGTGCATTTGTTCCCTGAGGCAGATTTGAGGCAGAGCATTTGAAGTCCAGTGTTTCTGGAATTCAGTAAGCAACTGGACAGCAGAGGATGGGATGAGGGAGGTAGGAAAGGGTCTAATTATATGAGACACACTAGCTGAGACTTAAAGACGTGGCGTATCTAGGGAGCCATCGTAGGCACTGCCTGATTCCAGCACTATCTGAGCAGATGAGTGTCCAGGACTAAATGTTTGTGCCTCCCTCCAAAAGGCATATGTTGAAACCCTACCTCCAAAGTGAATGTATGAGGAGGTGGGGTCTTTCTTTGGGATGTAATTAGGTTTCGATGAGGTCAGGAGGGCAGACTCCCATGAATGGGATTAGTGCCCTTACTAGTTATGAGAGAACTTGATGCTCTTTGTCATGTGAGGTTGCCATGACAGGACAGCAACCTATAAGCCAGGAAAGGGGTCCTCAGCAGACACTCCATCTGCTGGCACCTGGATCTTGAACTTCCAGTTTTCAGAACAGTGAGAAATATGTGTTGTCTAAGTCACCCAGTCTATGGGAACTTGTTATCGCAGCCCAAACGGACTAAGGGAATGAGCAAAAAGTCAACCCCCACGCTGGTTTGCTCACCTGTGTTGACCTAGTGTTAGACAACAACGATAACAGTATTTATTGAGTTCTTACTAAGGGCCAGGCACTATTAAGAGCGTTACATGCTAATTTCATTTATTTCTCACAATATGCCTATGAGACAGCATATTAGAGTTTAAAGAACAAAATCCATTCTAACCAGATAAATGGAGTATGTTTTATTCCAGGATACTGCTGAGCTTCAAGAACCATAAAAACAGCCAAAGAAACAGATTCCGGGTTGAGTTTAAAGAGTACCATTCCAATAGCTCTACCATAAAATGTGCTCAGCCCCTTCATTTTTCTACGTACAGCTGTCCAGCTGTTCCACACCATTTGTTGAAAAGATTATCCTCTTTCCATTGACCTGCCTTTGCAATCCTGCTCCAAATCATTTGACTATATTGTATTCATGGATCTATCTATTTCTTGACTTTATTCTGTTCCAGTGATTTATATCAGTGGTTCTCAAAATGTGGTCAGGGTCCCACAGATTCTTTCAGGGATTCCTGAAGTCAAAATCATTTTCATAAAACTACTAAATCACGTATCTTTTCACTTTCATTCTCTCATAAGCTTCCAATGGCGTTTTGTAGGGGCTACATTATGTAATATTGCAACAAACTGAATGCAGGAACAGAAATGAGGATCTAGCTCACTTTCAATAAACTAGACATTAAAAATATTTTCAAAAATGAAAAATAATGCCATTCTTCTCATTGTTGAGGGTCTTAGGAAATTAATTATTTTTCATCAAAAATATGTTGTTCAGCAATGAGATTATTATAATTATTTTCAGGTGAGTATTTAAAATAAGTAGTTCAAATACACATTTTTTTAAACTATTTTGATATTTTTGTTAAGCATAACTAAAATATATGGTAGATATCAATAGATATAACTTATATAACTCATGTAAGCAAAAAGCTCTTTGGGATCCTCAATGATTTTTAAGAGTGTAAAAGGATCCCAACACCAAAACTTTGAGAACCACTTATCTAGGTATCATCCCTATGCCAGGACCACATGATAGTGATTACTCTAGCTTCACAGTAAAACTTAAGTTCAGATTATATCAGTTTCCCAAATACATTTTTCTTTTGGAATATTGGTACACTAGATTTTTAAAAAAGGTTTTATTGTTTTTGGCAGAGAGAGAGAGAGAGAGAGAGAGAGAGAGAGAGAGAGAGAGAGAGAGAGAGAGAGAGAGAGAGAGAAAGGGGGAGAGCCCAGAACAGTCTCCATAGTTGCACATCCTCAGATTTCAACATGGTTTTATTCCACACAGGTAGCCAAGTGCTGCACAGGTCAGGAACTGGGCCGGGGGCCTCCTGCATGGGAAGCATACCCCAGTTCAGCATTTGAGTCTTCACAGTCCCGGGCTGGGATGTGATCCTAGGCTTAACTCATGGAGCCATCCCAGCTTCCCCAAGTAAACTAGTTTTTTATTTCTCTGGTTACAAGTAACTTAGAACAGATTTATTACTTCATAGTTCTATAGATTGTAAGTCTGACGTAGGTCTCGCTGGGTTAACACGAAGATGCCCACATGGCTGTTTTTCCTCCTGGAAGGTCCAAGGGAGAAATCATTTCCTGCTGACAGGTTTCTGGAAGAATTCAAGTCCTTGTGGCTACAGGACTAAAGACCCCATTTCCTATATGGCTTTTAGCTGAGGACTAGCTGAGAATACCTGCACAAAACCAACTCCAGCCTCAGCATACTTCCCTGGTGATGTCTACTCAACATTTATGGAAGAAATAATACTAATCCTATACAAAGTCTTACAAAACATAGAAGAGGAAATACTTTATAACAAATTTTACAAGCTAGCATCAATCTCAACATATAGACATCATCCAAGGGATATATCCATTATCCTGATACCAAAATCACACAAACGCATGACAAAAAGATTACAGACAAATATCCTTGCATATGTGCAAAAGTTAACAAAAGAATAGATTTAATCTAGTGATTTATAAAACGTATAAGATATACAGTACAAACACGGGAAATTTCACCTCACCTTACACAAATCAGCACTCCAAGACTAAACGAGACCCCTGTGCAAATCTCTAGAGCTCCCCGCTATAGCTTTCTCCTTTCAAACACTTGGTCTTGTGATTTGGCCACCTTGCCTTCCTGACTCGACTCCATCTCCTCAAATCACAAGGTCACCAGGGTCTCTTAGGTTTCGCTGCCCCATTCTCTGACCTAGAAGGTGTTCTTGGCCGTATACTGGGGAAGCTGTAGAGCATGTCATTTACTTCCCATTTCTCAGGGGGTCCTGTCTTACAGTAACTGTAGCCAAATTGATAAAAACAGGTGTTTTCAAAAACTGGACATCTTTCTAGTTGCTTATGACAGAAGAACAATCCCTGTGAAAATCGATCCTTCCTGGGAAGAAGTAAACAAGCTCAGACATAGTTTTTAGTTTTCTACGCTACAGAGAGGAAGGTGGGCCGGGAGGGGGGCAGATGAGTTTTGAGTACTACTCCACCCCACCCAGCCATATGATTCCCGTGATGAAAAGAACACCCGGGGATAAGAACTCCTGGAGAAAATAAGTGACAGGGTTAGGATTAGGATGAGAAACACAGCCTGGTTTCAGCCTGTGCCTTCAGTCACCCTTCTGGACTTTTTCCCTAGTTCTAGATAGTCACACCCATCCATGCCTGATTGGGATTCTTTTCCAATATATAACTCAGAAAGGAGTAGTCACTCTTATAGATAACAAGAGAGATAAAATGTAAATCCATGGTCCTTAATCTTTAGGTTAACCTAACACTCAGGAGAATTAAATTCCTCATTAATGCTCAGAACATAGCCCCTCAAATGAAGCTCTCAGCCTCTCATTTTCCTTTTAACAACTTCTCCACCTCCCCAGTCTCCTTTTATTTGTAATTCCTTTTACTTAAAATAACCAAATAGTAGGACCTACATTTCTAGTATTAGAATGGGACATTAGGAACAAAAATTCATGTAATTTAATGTCTGGGTCAAGGAACTCTATACTAGGAAGGTTTTTATATAGTAGCCTTCTGTTGCCATTATAGTTTGCTCTAACAACACATATTGTTCAATCTCTGGACTCGTGGTTTTAGAAATCAGGCAGGTTCTATTTATAAACAACTCTCAAAGGCCATTTTGTGTCCCCAATTCACATGCCAAACTCCCATTGAGGTCTAGTCATGTGCAGATCAAGGTCATACCAGGGGTAATATGCTCACTTCCATCTCTACGTGAGAAACTAGGGTGAAGGCGTAAGTATTTCTGTCAGTAAAGTTTAAGCTCCAGTATAATTAAATGGGATCTAAGGTCAAACACAAAGGCTGATTTTTAACAGAACTGTTGCCATGGCTTGGTTACTTCACAGATGTGCTCCCACATGGGAGCCCAAAGTATCTGAGACTGCCCAGATCAGAACTACCCAGAGAGGACTGTCACTCAGTCCAGCAAATTCACTGTCTAGGAGTCATCAAACAATAGGCTATTGATCATCCAGAATCGACAGCCATGCTCCTCACTCCCTCTCACTTACCTACTCAGCTCCAAGCTGAGTGATGCAAGCAAAATAATAGTCTAAGAGAAACAGGAGCCCACAAAATTGCCACTCTGAAGCCTGCTTCCTGCAAAGGTAATGCTCCACAGTGAGTCTTATCTTTCAGTGTCCCGAGTAATTACACGATTTAGAAACTTTATCCTAATCTGCCCCCTGTTTGTATCCAGCAGTATATTATTTTCTTTTCAAGCTGCAGGGATCACAATTTTCATGCCACTGCTGTTTTGAAGATGAAATAAATTCTTTATTACTTACAACAGCGCTTCATGCATTATGTGTAGCAACTATCCAAACGAGTCAAGTGGTGGAGATCCTGCAATACTGTGGTCATTTCTGTGCATGACTCACTCAGGTGAAAAGGTGAAGTCAGGTGTACAGAGGTGGGGAATTTATGAAAAGATTCAGCCTCCTGCATTAGAGAATATATTATGTGGTCACATTCTCCTGCCTTTCAGAACCAATATTAGAGGTGACGGCTCACTCTAGGTCATAACAAAACAGTTACATTGGTTTTAAACAGGTTTGATAAGATTAGAAGTCAATGTTGCATTGTCCTCGTTTTTTTCTTTTTATTTCAATAGATTTTTCCCTGGCTTCTGCCGCTGAATGCAGGCTTTATGCCAAAACCGTCTTTGAAAGTCTGTTATACCAGATGTCACCCTTTTGCCCTTTTGCTCCATCTGCGGATTTCCTTTTAACAACAGCTGAAACCTAAGCTAGCAAGCATGCATTTTCTGCAGTTAAAGAGCTATTACGAATAACAACACCTTTTGTATATAACACCCACAAAGTGTCCAGCACTTGATTCATACGCTACATCTCTAAAATAAGGGGGTTGTTTGTGGATCCTCTTAGCTTTAAAGGGAGAGCTTTCAGGGTTGGCAGTCTTAGACCAGTGTCATCACCTGTAGTGGAAGATGACAGGTAAGGTTTAGTATACTGGCTGGTTTGCTTTTTGCCTTTAAATTGATTAGTTCTGGGTAAAAAATAAATAAAATAGACACTGCTCTCTCAGGGTGTTTTCATGTCTACTCTATGTCAACAAACACAGGCCTTTCACCCATATTCTTTCTGTAAAATAGCTGAAGAGCAGACCCAGTATCGCCAGAAAGCAAGGAGAAAAGATCAGCCGCAGAAAAGTCTGGTGCCTTTCTGTTTTTCTTTCTTATGAAGTGCTAACACTTTCTTTTTATTTTTTATGGTGTATATTCTTTATTGCTAAATTTAATGGGGTGACATTGATTGGCAACAATTAGACAGTTTCCGGATGTACAAGTCCACATCACATCACCCATGCATCGCATTATGTGCCCACCACCCAGAATCAGCTCCCCTTCCATCACCATGTATCCGGTGTCCACTCCCACCTCCCCCTCCCAACTCTTCCCCCACACCCCTTCACTCAGGTATCCAACAAACTATTGGTGTGTCCATAAGTCTGGTGCCCACTCCCACCTCCCCTCCCCACTCTCCCCCTACCCCTTCCCTCAGGTAATCACCCGGATATTGAATGTGTCCATAAGTCTTGCTAACACTTGTATCTAAATGAAGCTGATCATCCAGAAAAAGATGTCTGTCCCTAACTCTCCCACCAAGATATTCAGACCTGTCTACCATCACAGAAGTTCTGTTTTTGAGTTTTAGTGTTTGGGTTTTTTGTTTTTTTTTTAAGTAACAGTTGGATCTCATGATTAAATTAGAAATTCATATTTACAATCACAGGAGTACACCGATTCACAAATAATTTTTATAAAAGTTCAGTTATTTCTTTGTCTGCTGCTACTACCTTTATGTGTGAAATATTGTTTAAAAAAAGGAGAAAGCATTTAGAACAGTATTTATCCTGCCAAGAATAAATGTCAAAGTCATATCTGCAAATCACTGAACTTCTTATTGAAGGCCAGCTGCCAAGTGAAAATTAACATCTACAAAGAACTATCTCACAATTCACTTGAATATATGTGTGAACATAAAGGCTGATAGATGTTTATATAAGAGATTAATATGTACTTGTGCATATAATATAGTAACAAAAACAAATCTGTGGGGTTTTTTTAAAGATTTTGAGACACACTGTGGATTTTTCTTTAGTTTTATCCAATTAACAAGTAGATATTGATTCCCCCCAAATCTGTGTTATAATTAGGGTCATCTAACAATGACCTGGATGACGTTTGGAGGTGATTAGCTCATTGACAGTGAAAGGTTTATTATAAAGCTGGCTGTTCATCTGTTAGGGGCTGGGAGGGACATTTGTCATGGGAACAGAGATACCCAGTAGGTTTGTAGTCCTAATCAATCGGGGACAGCCTAGATCTCCAGATGGAGAACAGTTCTGAAGACCTAGCTGGGTCTGTTAGGGAAGAATGCCATGATGTCTCAGCAAAGCCCACCCAAAACACCCAAGGGGCCCAGGATGCTTACTGACCAGCTTTACTTTTACTGTCCATCTCATCTGCACAATTATTATTAGTTATCTCAGTCTAGGTAACAATACATGCCATCAATAAAGGACACAAATAAATAAATATATAGCATCAACCGTGTGTTGTAAGCACTTTACATGTATTAGCTGGTTTAATCATCTCAACAGCCCTCTGAAATATGTGCATTTATTAGCCTTTGTTTGTGTGTAGAGGAAACTGAGGGACAGAGATGTTAACTTCCCAAGTGCATATTAAACGGTGAAGGTAAGATATGAGTGTCCTGCTGACTGGAATCAAGACTCCGCTCATTTGCCTCCTGAAAAGACAGACAGGAAACTCAGCCCACTCGCGACCTTCCTGCTTCCTTGTTGAACACCAATGGCTGGGAATATAGGGGACAAGCCCCACATGCAGCATTTGGGCCACCTGTATTCTAGAACTGATACCTAGATCCCTATCTTGTAACATGTCCCTGAGTTAGGCTGACCAGACATCCCATTTCAAATGGAACAGAAAACAATGGTCCTGTCCCATTTCAAACAGTACGTGTGGTCAGCCTCCTGACACCTTGGATTTCCCCCAGTGAGACGAGGCTGACCACACGCACCATTTGAGACAGAACAGGACCGTTCTTCTGTCCCATTTAAACTGGGATGTCTGGTCAGCCTACCCTGAATCCCCTGGTAAATTGTCTGACATCCTCGGGTCCTCACCCTGGGTCCCCCTTCCTCCGGCTAGGTTCCCCTGGGACTAAAAAACTCCGATTCCAACTCATGTCAGTGGGCACTTCAGCTAGATCTGTGTCCACAGAGGGGGTCTGCGGGCAGAGCGTGCTCACCTCCCCACTCGCAGACTGCCCAGCCCCCGGTGCAGAACTCAGCGCACTGGCCTAGGATCCCCAGTGTGATGAGATAACCTCCAAGAGCACTTCCAACTCCGAGATTCTACCCCGTGAGCTGGACGAGTCAAAGGGGAAACCAGGCTTTGTTTTTGTTTTTGAATCGTTTTAAAGAAAGAAGAAGGTTTGTCTTATAGTCCTAGGCTGAGGTGACCAGATGTTAATATTGGTAAAGTGGGACACCATTGACCGGGGGGAGGGGGTTCTTGATTAAAAATTGGGTCTATCTCCCGCCGCTCCCTAGCTTGTCGTGCATTCTTTCCAAACATCGGGACTTTTTAAAAATGCTGCAGGACGCGGGACAAATTGTTAAAAATTGGGACTGTCCCGCCCAAAGCGGGACGTCTGGTCACCTTATCCTTGGCTGTACTGAATACAGGTGGGGGCACTGAGGAACAGATGTGGGGGCAGTAAGCTGAGCATGGAGAATACACAGGGAGCCCTCCATGGCTGTCCCCCGGGCCTGGGCAGGGTCAGGCCATGAGAAGTGACAGGCAGCTGCAGCACGTGGGCTGGAGCAAGGGGGCAGCCTCCCAGCCTGAACCTGGTCCTCACTGTGGAGGGGCTTCTAGAACCCTCGTTCTCTTGACATTTCTGCAGTGTCTGTGGCCGTCTCCTCCTTAAACTCCCCACTTCACTGACTGGCCTCTGGAGACTGTGTCACCAGGGTTATCCTGCTGGGTTATCCTTCATCCTTGATGGTCCCCTCCTTCCTCCTGAACCCCACATGTCGATATTCCTCAGGATTAAGTCCTGTCCCTTCTTCAGTGTCTACAAAATGGCCATGGCTGATTTCATTTCCCACCACACCCCTACCCAGCCCCCCACAGCAAGTATAACAGTTCCCGAGCTCACTTCTCCAACTCCACCTCTCTCCCAAGCCTCAGACCTGCATTACTAACTGCCTTTTGAAAGCATCTAAATGACGTCCCCAAACCACAGACGCAACAGGTCATACACCTAACTCATCTACTTCGTAAGACAAACTTACCGAGCTTTCTAATTTAAACCTCTAAACTAGGATCCAATTTTGGAGTCGCCTTTGACTCTCCCCTTTTACTGGTGCTAAGCCCAGTAAATTCCATTTTCTCCTTGTTTCTCCCCAGCTTCTTTCCATCGTCAGTATCCAGATCAACCAGGCATGCTGTGATAAATCTTTCTAATCACAGCACCAATAGAAATGCTAATCATAAACAGTTAATGACCACCTCCTTTTACAATGAGCAACATCATTATTTTACTAGATTCTCATAACTCCTGGAGGTAGGCACTAAAACTCATCATTTTTATTGTGGAAAAGGAGATAAATGTTCCACAAAATTTAATCTTGGTCAAGAAAATGCATCACATACAGAGCAAAGCGCAGATTCACATCAGGGTCTATCAAACGCCCATACTCCTGCCTGTCCAATGCCACCACGGGCCCCTTGCTGACTTTCCTCACCAGACCCTTCACTTTCCCATCAGCAAAACCCCAATATGCTATCCTCAAAGCCCCGATATACTGTCCCCAGTTTTGCCTCCCACCATCCTCCACCAAATAGCCGACAAGTCAATCAAACTCTAGACTCAGCCTCTCTAGCCCACCCCATTCAAAGTTGTCTCTAAGCTCTGTTTAGATTCTGTCCTGTACAACCCTCCTGTTCAGATCCTACATAGTCTTCGAGACCAAAGTCAAAGGCCCCAACTAACATCTCTCCTACCGCCAACTCTGTGCAATAACATATTGGTAATTCTTGAGTAATGTCTCCTTGTGTGCTTTGTATTATCTTTATCTTTGCTCTTCTCTTATCCTTCCAACTGGAAGTCAAATCCTTGAGGTCAGGGGCTGGCCCTGAGCTCTCTGGATGCTGCTGTAATAACTACACCTGAGCCCCTGGAATTATACCCTAGACAATCAGTGAAAGTTCTATTCAGCGGAACAGAGCAATTCTCTAATCTCTTCAAAATCTCAATTATAACTATCACTTTTCAGCATACCCCCTCCACCCCCAGGAGACACTTCCCTCAATGAATAAAGTCACTCCAGTAACAGAGTAAAGGACCGGTACTGTTGTCCCCAAACACTGATGTCTCTTTGCATCAAGTCCCAGATAACCTTGAAGTCTCTTTCTCCCCTTTCATGTTCAGCTCCTTTCCAATACAAATAGTAAATCAAAGGGAAACGATGTTTAAAGTGCTTATCTTTTAATTTGTTTGATGAAAAGACACCATGACTTCTTCTTTGACTAGTCATTCTCTTGTTGTGAGCCATGGCCCACTGAATTCTACTAAATATAGTTCAGTTATATCTTTTCGCAACTTAACTTCATTTATAACCTCTATAAATAATTCTGAATCAGGTTTGCAAAGTATATTACAAAGATCTCTTTCATCTGTCTCTTACATAATATTCAAATGTTGTTCTAAAGGGTGTGGTGCATCTTTCACTACAGCAGTGCTTAGCCTGAATATAGACGTGGAATTTAAGCACAGTTCTATATGATACTCTCTAGGTCACCCATTTTTAGGGTGAGCAAGAACACACCGATTATTCCACTGGTGGCACTTTTATGTAAACCTACTATGGTACACAGAGACTGAGTGTTCAAAATGTTACTTCTGTCTCAGACTATAGTTACTTGTACAGATCGATGGGCCATTTGGTTAAACTCTCTTATTACTAATGTCCACCCATAAATGGGTTAGTAGAATGATATTGCCTTGTTAGTAAATAATCAAAATGGCCAAATAAATGTTACACACTCTGTCTTTTTATAATTTCCTTTGGAGTATCACTCTCATAAAAGTGACTTTCTTAGAGTAGTGAATTATAGGAGGACTGTCTGGAAAAATCTAGCCATTGTCAATATAATGAGAATGGTTACATGGCTGGGTACTTTCTGGGCAGTCCTCATATATTTTCACTCCCTCATGCTGTTGCACTTATGAATATGATCCATTATTTTTAATCAATAAAATTATGTTGTAGTTTGACTAAGCAGCAACTAAAGTTGCTATTCTAAGCCCACCTGCAGCAGATGCCATGCAAAAGTGCTGTGATGGATTATCCGCCACCCAGTTCTTGCCATGTCCCCTGAGGAAAACTCCATTGCCCCTTCCTTGGAAACCAAAATTCACGTTCAAAATGTTCAAAACCCCAAAGGAAGCAATCTGCTAAGCAGATGTGAAAACCAAAAAAATGGACAACCCAAGATCTCATCTTTTTAGAACCGTCATTTAAATGAGCCTGTTATGGGGTGAATTGTGTCCTTTCCCAACCCCTGCACCCCAATAGCCATACCCTGAAGTCCTGACTCCAGCACCTCAGAATGCGACCTTATGGGGAAACAGAGTGCTGGTTAAGGTAGCTAACCTGAGGCCTGACTGGAGAGGATGGGCCCTTAATCCAATGTGATTGATGTTTCTATAAAATGGGAAACTGTGGACACAGAAGAGACGTGAATGGGGAGAAAGCCACGTGAATTCAGACATTGAGGTCATGCCTCTATGAGCCAACGAAGGCCCAAGGATGCCAGGGACCCCTGCGCAGCGAGGACAGTGGCCCGGACAGACCCTCCATCATAGGCCTCGGGCGGACGATCCTGCTCACCGCTGACTGGGGATTTCTCCAGAACTGAGAGCCAATACAGCTCTGCAGTTTAATCTACACGGCCCATGCTACTTCGTTACGACCCCCTAAGAAACTGAGGTAGAGATAGATTAAGTGTGCTTCGATTAGCTAAAGAGATAAAAGAAGGCAACGAACTCACAAGGCTAAAATAAGACATGATGAGAAACATATTTCAAAAGGAGAAATATAGAGGTTACCAATTATAATCTCCTTGAGCAGGTTCAACATGTCAGGCAGAAACCACCAGATAAATAATATGGATCCATATATAAATGAGGATACTAGTACCTGGAATACCGCATGGAGAAATAAAGAGATGATAAGTTGAACTAAAGATGAAAAGACACAAAGTACAAAGTCGGGCTACTATCTAGCCAAATAGGAGACATAGAAAGAGAAAATAGAGAAGACAGAAGACATCATTTGAAGCAACAATAAGAACTCCTCAGAGCTGATGGAAAAATAGAATGTTCTCCAACTCAGGATAAATAAATAAATAAATGCACAACATGACTACAGCAAAACAGCAACGAACGTGAAGGGGGACATTTCTTAAAAGGAATAACAATTAGAGTGACAGCTGACTTAACAACAACAATGGAGGAAGACAGCAGAAAAAGTTTCTTTAATGTGCTGAATGATAACACTCAACACCAGCGTTCTCCATACAATACACTAAAGAGTGTATTTCCAAATAAAAGAAAATTGAACACAGAATCAGACTAGAATAAAAATAAGTGGAGGAACTGAAAGTATTGTAAATAGACCCAAATTCAAGTATAGTCAAAATTAGGTTGAACCCTATTGGTAAATACATAGGATTCTACCAAACAATAGTGACTATCTTTGAGGAGGATAGAAACCAAGTGGATGGGTATACATATCTGCCCAAACTCACACAATTGTAAACTTAACATGTGCATCTTCTTTTATGTGAAGTATAGCCCAGAAGTTGATATTTAAAGCAAATGGAACAAAGTCACTGCTGTTTATTACATTTAAAGCATTCTCATATGTTCATATCATTTGGGAGGAGGGTTGGGATAAGTTGAGGCCCTATTGAGGCAAGAATGCAACGCTGAAGACGTAGAAGTTCACACTAAAAGAGCCGAAATAGGATGCGAGCCCTGGGGCACCGTGTCTTCTTCATTCTTCCTTTGGTGTACCTTTAAAAATATAACACAGGCATAGAAACGATGCAGCATCGCTCAGTTATGAGAGGCCAGCTAGACAATCCAGAAAGCTTTTCCTAGAAGGTAATTTAAATGAAAACATAACAACAACAATAAAAGTTAAACCACAACACAAAATTGGGACCCTCATGGATATGTCTACAGGTTAGAGTTTGGGGGATATTTCTCAAGACAATAAAATAGAATCTCCAAGGGATTAGCCATTTCATGGAACACAGAAAATGGTGAGATGCAGTAGGGCTAGAATAGGGGTGTGGGTACAGATGCTGGTGTAGAAGAAGCCAGACTTAGGGGAAGGGACGGGATCTCAGATAAAATGAGTTACAGCTCACAGCTCACAGATGAACGATGGCAAGACTTTAGAGAAGAGGGAAAGCTCTGTGGATTTCTAGGTCAGGTGCTTTATTTAATAGATGAAGACACTGGGGTCTAGAGAGGCTAGTAATTCATGCCACATTTGTATTCCTGAACAATCAATGGTTACCATATGCTTTCTTCCAAGAGTAATTACATTTTTCACACCAGAGACAAAGATTTATGTGGCACCTTGAAAATGCCTTTAAAAAAAAAGTGCTATTCAGGACAATTATTTCAGTCAGAGTAGCTAATTGGGTACTTAAAGTAGTTAGTGTGTTTGCATGCTTAATTAAGTATAAATTATTTAAAAGTACAATAATATCAAATTACCATGGGATGCATTTGAGTCTAAATTATTATTTTAAAAAGTTTTATTTCTATAAATTTCTTTTGCAATACAAAGTCAAACTAAAATTTTATTCCATTAAAGGAAAACCATCAAGTGGAACTAAGAATGCAAAAAAAAAAAAAAAAAAAGAGTAGGAATAAAATGTTGAAACTAAAAACCCATTTAGGAATCACAAGAAAAACAAATTAAGCCCTGAAAAGGATAACTTGCAAATAAAACAGTAGCAGGGGTATGGTGCAAAGTGTTACAAAGTAACCTAGACTACCTGGGTTTCAATTGCACTGTATCACTGCAGAGTCCTTCACGTCTCTTGACCTCAGTATTGTCGTCTTCACAACGGGTTTACGCGATTACCTTCACACACTAAAGTTCTAAGATTCTAACAGACTGGATTTGATTAAGTGAAAGCGCTTTTCTCCAGGGTCAGTTTGATCACCTGAGAGATCTGGGTCTTACACAGCCCCTGTATCCATCCTTGCTTAATGGTGGCAAGTGCTGATTGCTCAATGCTTAGAATCTTCTCTGTGGAGCCAGGCAAAGCAATTGGAAGCTATGTGTAGCTGCAATCGACTTGCATGTGTTTAAATGTACCCACTTTACCAGGATGGAATGTAGAGACAACTGAGGCATCGTCAGCCTCCCGTTTAATAAAAGGAACTCTGAAAGCCTAGAACAGTCATGGTGGCTCCACGCCCAGATCCTTCCTGCCTGGAATCCTTCCCCTTCTCCTCATTCTTACTGACCGTGTCTTGAGTCTGGCCCCTGAGTTCTGGCCTGGATGCCATAGCTCCTAATTAGTCTTGCCCTCCCCACCAACCCATGTCCCCCAAAGCTATCAGAAAGGCCGAGAGTGTATGTAAAGGAGACTATGTGAAAAATCTTCTATGGCTGCCCAATGCTTTTAAATAAAGGCCACAATCTTTAATCCAGCATTGAAGGTCCTTGAAGATTTGAATCCAGCCTATTTTTCCAGAGTCATCTCACTACTCCCATTTTAACAACTCAATGCCCTCTTTGTTCCAAACTATTTTATCATCAGAGCCTGAAACGTAGACATCTGAGACTTTCTGCTCGCCTGCCAGTCCCTGTAATTTCCACTCTGGGTATTCTTTTCCTCCTGGTTCACTCCTAGCTGTCCCCAATTCCCCGTTGTTTGGGTAAGATGCCCAGAACACTGTGTGGACTGTTAGCGGAGCCTATCACTCTGTACTGTAATCATTTACTTTCTAAAAGGTTCTCCATCGGCCTGTAAACACTTTGAGGACAAGAGCAATGCTCTAGTCATTCGTGTTGCCTATGCCTACAAATTTTTCTGAGAGTAGATGGTCTATAATATTTTGTGACTGAATAAATACCTACTTCTGTATTTTGTCACAGATGAAATCATCTCTTTTCAAACACAAAACCCTTCCTGCAAGATTCTAGAACACTCAGGTTTAAATCTTTATCTCTTTTCTGCAACTTTGACAGTTTCAAAATACATATTTATGAATAATGGTTCTACGTGAGTTAGGGAAATAAAAAGAAAACTAACATTCGAATGAAGACCGTATTTTCTGCAGATAGCTTTTCATGAAAACTAAATGCCATTTCCTGAAAACTATTTCTGATGGTAAAGGGGAATTAATTTGTCCATTATGATCACATTAATGAATAGCCTTTACTAACAGAGCTATATCTTGGTTTCATTATAAAATGTAACACCACCTATAAGAATTTAGTAAAGGGAGAGGGTGATACCTCTCACTTACTTTTCATTCGTGTTTCAATTTCTCCTTCTTCTGTTTTTTCTTCTAGGAAAAAAAGGAAACTAAATACAGGGACCTTTCTTGTTAGTAAAGCCACCAGCAAACACTTCAGAATCCATCCTAATGACAATCCTTAGTTCAAGTATTTAATGACCACTCCCCCCTCCACCCCAACACACACACACACACACACACACACACACACACACACACCTCCAAAGAAACTCCACGACTACCCTTTTTGGACAAGAAGGAGTGGATACACTATGAAGTGCCTTATTCCCTTCCCTAAACCTGTTGAAGTGTTATGTATAAGGCCTTAAAAACTTTGCAACTGTTACTTCATCTAGTTATGTGTTTATTGCTAATCTTTACTGCCTTCTGTTGAAGCTTTGCCTTCTAAGGTGACTTATGTGGAGAGTGTAGTTTTAAGAGTCGCTGCTGGGCACTGCTATGCTCAAAGCCCATAAAACCACCAAAAAACTAGTGCTCCTTCAATTCCTTCCAAAAAGCGGTATTTCCATCACTCTGCTCAACTGTTCAATAAAAAGGTAAAATGTGAGTGAAAATCAGCATGAGGCAGTATGTTTAATTAAATTGACCTAAGAACGAAATACAAGATCTGTTCCTTTTTGGATCTCTGTTTCTCCTTTGCTTCCTCCCCCTTCCACTTTCAGATATATACAATTCTGCCTAACTACATACATAATATACATTTGCAGAGTATTTGCATATTTTAAACGTGAATGTTAAATTACCTAAAAAACTATCAAGGAGGCATTTAAAAGATGCTTAAAAACATTTTTAAGGCAGAAAAAGGCAAACAATGTAAGGGTTTGGTTTTCTTTCCATTTTCAGTAGGCATCCATAACTAGAGTTATTTCCTGATTTCTAGACTTTCAGTGAGAACAAGGACCTTCTTTCTCTGACCAGATGGTTTCTCATTCCAACGGGGCCAAAAGAGAAAGAAGAAAGGTAGGGAGAATCATGACAATTGATGGGATTATAAACTGGATTTTGGTCCTTAATTAGGAGTGGCCGATGCTTTCACTTTTAACCTGTCAGAGATTTCTAACCCTGTGTCTCCCAAATTCTTCCCTTGAAATCTAGTGCCATCACTTCAGCTAATACTGCACAAACTAAATTTGTCAGCTCCCTGCTTTCTCCTCTTGTATGATGCACCTCTAAGGACAAAACCCTGGCCCCACCACCCAGCACCAGAAGGGGAACACTGGTCATGGCCCGGACTCATCAGTCAGATGAGAAATGCAAATTGACACTGTCACAGTGTAAAACCACGGACGAGTATGGCTAATTATCCTGTTGTAAAGAGGCTGTGGAGCCGATGAAGCCTCACATGACTGATCCGAAGATAAAATGGTGTCCTCACTCCAGGATGCTGTTTGGCAGCTTCTTCCAAAGTGAAGTGTACACTTACTCTGACCCAGCAATCCCACATCTAGGCATTCCTCTAGAAAATAAAAATATAGACACATACACAGACTTGTACAAGAAGGCTTAAGCAGCTTCATCCGCAATAGCCAAACCTAGAAATAACCCGTATGTCTGTCCATCAAGAGAATAGATTTTTAAAAATAATCCTGTGTTACAGCCACACAGTATACTACACTCAGCAATAAAAATGAACAAGCATGGACAAATCTCAAAAAACATTATGTTGAGCAAAGAAGGTCAGATATAAGCCCCTGTGTAACAGTGATACCACTTATATAAAGTTCAAGAAAAGACAAAATTTATCTACTGTGATAGAAAATGAAAAAGTATTTGCCTCCTGGAAGTAGGGGATTTGTTAAAAAGAGGCATATTTTCCTGGGTTGATGAAGATAGTTGGCATCTTGATGGATGTGTGGATTATACAGACCTAAACATTATCTAAACTCATTGATGTTTTCATTTAAGATATGTGCATTTCACTGTATATGGATGTTAGCTCATAAATACTGTTATTGGTAGAAATGATTTCCTTTGTTCTGGAAAAACATACAAGAGTGGAGAAGAAGGAACTTTGATTTCCTTCAGAAGGCAACGTTTTTCAAACATCTATCAGATCATCATCATCTTGAACACACGTAGAACTCACAAATTCTATCTGCATGTTCTACATTCTCACTTCTTTAGACAGATCATAGCAATCCAGAACCATTTCTTTCCTTTGTCCTTGAAAGTTTCTATTTTTAACTGCTGGTCTCTAAATTCACTGGAGTCCGTTAGACACAGACAGACTGAAGAAGCAAAAGAAAAAGGGGGGGGGGGAACGCACCAGGTATAGGAAAGAAAATAAAATGCACTGACAGTCTATTTTTTCTTTTCTCTTGGGACTAACACTGCTTTCAGTCGTACTGGATGTCAAATCATCTACCTGCCATCCAGTATGCTGCCCGAGCCGCGAGAAGTAACAAATCCCAAACACAGATGGACTCCTTGTCACGGCAGCCCCAGAGGACAGAAATATTCCCCAGGACAACGGGAAACTCGGCCGGCTCCTCACATCCCCGCTCCAGACAGATGACAATTCAGCTGCAGGGGAGTGGTGGTCAGCTGACGAAGATCTGGCAGGGCTGGGACAGGTGGCAGTTGAGTTTGCACATGGCGAGCCAGTCTGCCAGGAAGCCAGGCACAAATGAAGCACCTGGTAATTAATTAGTGACGGCCCGTGCAGCTCGAATCCCGCTCAGACCTGGTCGCTGGTTGTCATGCATTTGAAAAGCCACTGAGACTGTAAGATCGGCTTTCTTACTGCCCCTGTTTGTTCAAGTCACGTGCGACCACCTGTCTCCTGCCATCTCGTCTATAGTATTAGATGTCACTTACTAGAAAGAAACTTATTTTCCTGCTCTCCCTAAGTTACGGTCAGAAGCTTATACGTTCTAACTTCCTGGACAATACTGCTTCCTTGCGCCTTACCAGGTGCCTACTTATATAGTAAGTGATGGAAGACAGTGGGCCGTACTTGGAATCCACTGATATAATACAGTTCTGGGACACGGTGAAGGAATGACTAAGTCCAGGCTGGAATGTGTACACTATCATTTCTCAAGTCCCTCAAAGCAGCCCGGGGAGCTGGGTCTTTAAGCACGAGCTCCACATCCCTGGTCCTATTGACTGGAAACATTAACATTTCTCCAGGGAAACATACAAATTTTTTGATAAAGAAAAACTTGAAATTGCCTCACTTGAGGTCAGACCAGGGTTGCTTCCAAAGGGAATTTGCCACAAACTTTCAACAGAACTTTTCACTTTGCAGAGTGTGTTGAATTAGGGATTTCGAGGCACTGTGGTTGGAGGGTTCGCGTTTGGCTCCCACATAGATGGGCTCACAGTTAGCTCCTCATTCACCTTGATAATCTGGAGGCCATATATAGAAAACAAATCTTGGTTTGTGTTACTTCAAGCCCTGAGGTTTCATTGCGGTGGTCTGAGGAAATAGAGGAAACATGCTAAAGCCTGCCACAGAAGTCAGCCAGGAAGCCTGGGGACAGTGGTTTCCAAATTTGTTCGGACTAGAATTTATTTCAGCATGGCCAATAGCTCTGTGTTACCTCTTCTGTTTGCTAAGACTACCTTAGCTCCCACTCCTAAGAAAAAAAGAAAGAAACGTTCTACTCAACTGAATGAAAGAATGGACTATAGTATTATCCCTGAGATGCCAGATGTGGCTGCACATAATGCTCCATGCATTCATTCATCAAATGTGACTGAACAGAAACCGTGTGCCCAACACTGCCGGTCCCCGGGGACACCGCTGAGAGCCAGGCAAGTGGGGCCCTGTGCCCACAGAGCTGGCATCCTGAGGAGGTGGCACCATGGGGACAAATGAATGGAGAATAAACAGCAAGTAGGCCATTACAGAGAGTGCAAAGGGGCTGGTGACAGAATGGGAAGTCACTGGGTAGGGGGTAGACTTCAGATAAAGTGGACAAATCTGAAGGATGAAAGCAAAACAACCATGTACCAAGCCAGGAGCCAAGTTTTCCAAAGAGAAGGAAATTGCAAGGGCAGAGGCTGGAGAATAAAAATAGTTCAGTGGATGTGAAGGTCGGAGGAAAGGGCGGTGCACCTAGGCCGTAGTGCATTAAAGGAGGTCACTGAGAAGGCATGACTGTTGGTGGACCTGAGAGCTGGGCCAGGCCATCGGAGGCACCTCACTGCCCTCCCCTGGTCTTGGAATATATGCTCTGCCCCCCATCCTCACAGTGGGCGCTGTTCCAAGGATTAACCTTGACACAGCATGGCATTGTTGAGACCATCCGCACAGTACACACAACTGGACGCCGTTAAGGCCTCCATTGAAGCTGGAAGGTTCTGGTGGAGACGTCTCGAGATCTACAGAACTTGCAGTTGCCCAAGATAAGCCTAGTAAGCTCTTGGCTTATGAAACCTGCCACCTACCAGGCAGGAGTGGCTTGCCTCTTCCTTTAGTCTCTCTTGTCCTGTGAGTGTGTTGGGGGCAGGGCGGGGTGTGTGTGCAATTTGTGAACCAACAACTGTATTAGAAGTTGTCACCAGGGAGGTAGCAGGAGCCAGACCAGAACCTTCAGACCATATAGTGTACTCTAGGTTCAATAAGCCAGTGAACTATTTTAAGCTGGGGAGTTCCCTAAATCTACATATATTTTTTCATGGCCCGGCTTTCTGGGTGGCTATGGATTACTAGAGGTCATGAAAAGTCACAGGAAGAACGCCTGTTGGACTCGCAGCAGCTTAGGGGAAAGGTGATGGTGTGTTAGGTTACAGGAGGACAGCAGAAGCGGGGAGGTGCAGAGAAATGGCAGGGCTTGCTCACGGGCTGGGAAAGGGAAGAGAAGGTTGGTAGATTCAGGTTCAGGAGAAGCTACTCCGGGGAGCAATCTGGTCTGGAGACATAAATTTGCGAGCCATGCGCATCTAGAAAGGATGCAAAACCACAGGGCAGGCTGAGATGATACAGAAAGAGAGGATACAGAGAAAAGTGCCTAGGACAACACCCAAGGGTGCTACGGTACTTAAAGCTAGTAGAGACTAAGAAAGGAGGTAGAAGAGAGAGAGGAGAAAATAGAGAAGTGTTACCACAAAGGCCCAGAGCAAAGCCGCTCAAGAAGGCACTAGGAAGTTACCGAAGAACTGGGCCCGAGAGAGTCCATTGGATTTGGTCATGTTATAAATTATTATTCCATTTCATCGATCAGTTATAATCTAGGATAGCACAAATATCGCACACGACCCCACTAGAAACAGAGATGATTCTTGAAGGTTTTTCTAGCCTGAGGAGCCAGCTCAATTTAGATAAGACTTGTCTAAATGTTACCATTCAAGCCTCTCATAGCGAACTCCATTACATTAGGAGTCATTAAGATTCTGTCGTTTCAAAGCTGATTTTGCTCTAAGGTGCCCTAACCCTGTTGAAAGCGAAGACAAAACCATTAAGAACAGACATCCTGGGATGGGCTTCAAAAGCTGGTTTTGATTTGGCCGAGCCCTTCAAGGACTCCGGGCGGCGTGATAAGGTAATTTATGATGAAATGGAGATGGACAAAAGACTGTTAGGCGATACGAGGTGGACTTGGCATTAACTCTTCAGAGACAGGGCCCACAGCTTGGCAAGGTGAAATCGGAGAGAAGAGAAAAGAGCCACAGAAAACCGTGAGTGCTGCGTTCCCGGGGGAAATAGACGCAGTGAATCTGGGGGTCTCCGTAAGTCAGAAAGATAAGTAAGGGGAGTCAAGGGAGTACACATTATCGGGCAACATGTCAGGACACTAAAAAGGCATCAAGAGACACAGAGTTACAAATAAAACCAGACACCGTGTTCGGGTAAACAAGCCCCAAGCAGCCTGCATTTGTCTCTCTACCACAGCTTTGGAAAAAATTACATGTCATGACTTGAAACAGGATAAGCTGGGTATTTAAGGATGTGACAATGTGATTTTAAAGCAATTTTTAAATATCTGCTATAAACAAAGCTCATAAAGAATATGTACAAATAGTCACATCATGGAAGAACCAATAGATAGTGTCAAATTTGGACATTTGGCTTATATTTTACTTGTTAATTGGACATAGTATTAATATTTGTATACACTTAAAAGCACCAATAGTTTATATAGTTGACAGAACAGTACCATTTTTATTACTATAATTGAGTAGCAGAAATAATATTAGCTGCTATTTATCAAGTGCCCTGTCTCAAGGTGTGGCCTGGTGTCAGGCATTATGCCAAACAGTTCATACATTTTGTCATTTTACCTCAAAACGTTCCTGACTGTGGGTATTATTAGTCCCATTTTAAATACTATGGAAATTAGATACAGAGTTGTGGTTCTCTGTATCTAATGTTTTAAGAAGCTCAATGTTTTAAGAATCTGTGTTGGACTTCATTGAAAGCTGTCCTGAGCCGCAGGTTGGACATGCCTGATCTATGTATTTCCACGATGCTAAGTGGAATCTTCTTTATCCTATTTTCTGAATCTCTAAAACCTTCACATTATGAAGTTTATAAAAACTCCAGTTGGTTACTTCAGCCCCTTACCTCCAGCCCCGTCTTTGAGGTGGATACAGCTGTCAGGATGCTGGGGCATCATTCACCTGCCCTACTTCCCACCCTGTTCATTTACTGAAATTAATCTCCAAATGGATGTAAAAAGCATGGAGACAGAGAGCTAAGAACAGTGTCCTTCACAAGCAACATCTTGACCTTCACAAGCAACATCTTGACCATCAGCAGCTGTTCACCTGCTTCCAGCTCGATCTGAATCTGGTCCAAGAGTCCAGACTCTAATGACGAGAAAGAGAATGAATATTCCTGATTTCTGTGAACGAAGCAGGTTGCTCTCTGTAGGAGGCAGAGCCTGGGCATTTATCAGTTGGTTTTCTCCATCCAGTTTTATTGCCCTTACGGTTAGTGAAAGTGGAGTGGAGCAATCAATTGCCTGTCAGTCTTCATTTTTTGATTGTTGTTAGTGTTGATCTTTTCTAAAAATTGGTATTTTTTCTTCTGCTTGCTCCTAATCACCATCTCATAGTGGCTCCAGCTAGGCCTGCATCAAAAGCCTCAGCTAAGGGTCTTTGCTGTTTCCAAGATTTGCTGATGTTGTCAGAGATTTTTCTAAGGTCAAATGATAATCTACTAATCAAATGATAGATGCCTGAGATTGTCAGCAACTTCAAAAATAAATAATACAGTCATCACAGCTTATTTCTCACCCTGCTTTTAAAGTCTAGACTTTACTTACATGTTACCATGTGAAGTTGTGATGAAGGTGGGTCATGAGTCCTGGGGGTGGGGATGCTGTGCCCATGTGCATGCCTGCACACACGAATACATGTGCCCTCAAACACATGTATGCCCTCATACATGAACATGTGCCCCACAAACCCATGTATGAAGGCCTCACACATGTGCCCTCAAAAACATGAATGCCCTCACTCACGAACACACATCCTCTCACAAGTACATCCATGCCCTTGCACACAAAGACACACACGAGCTTACACATAAACACACATGCCCTCACACATGAACCAAAAGAGCGACTTCTAGAAAGAAAGAAAGTGTGGTTATTCTATAAGGATATAAGTATAAAGTCATCATTAGAACAGAAATGTAAACCTTTGTAAGTAACCCCTCTTCCCAAAACAAGGTTTTGATGGGAGAACCCATTCAAAGGTTTTCAGTGTTTCCCTATAGGGAGGTAAGAGGTGGAGTCAAGAAACCAGACAGAAGCTAGACTCCTCTAAACATACCTTGTTTATAGATCCAACACTGGGACAATGACAATATTATGCACAGTTTTGTATTTTTTAAAAGGCAAACTCTAAAAAGTTAAAGCAATGCAAAGCAAATGAACCCAAGTATGTACTGAGTTTATAGCAAAATAGGAAAACTATTTAAGTGACTCTGAAACACAGCAACTTTTACTGTGTTTACCAGGGGATATGTAACCTGAGTACAAAGGAAAATCTTAGACCGTGTTAATCACATTACTGGTGGCAATGTTTGTATTCTATTCTGAGTCCATTGTGTGTGTATCATGGGATAAAGCAAACAAATGATTATATTGATTTTTTTGAGAACTGAGATTTTCAGCAGGTATATAGGTAGGATCAGTGCAGTTAAATAAGAACCCTACATTCTTAAGAGTGACTACAAACTACCACTAAGTACTTGTGATATTATTTATTAAGACAAAAAATAAAATTCTGTTCACTGATGAAGCCTAGATACGATGACCAAACTAATAGCAATAAGTAAACTTTTATACTGTTAATACCATTTTCTGTAATTTTGGTAAAATGGCTGATTCCAGGTGACAAAATGTGCACAATGAACCTGGGGCACTTCCTGTCAGACCTGAAAATTAGGAAGCTGCTGAGGTATATTACAGAAGAGTCTGAAGGACATGCAAACCCACATAAAGCGGCTGTCACTGCTGAAGATGGAACAATTGAACATCAGGACATGTAATAGCTGCAATGGATTGACACATCAAAAATATATAAAATGTGGAAGAGAAATGTTCAAAATTCACTAGTTATATTAGAGAGTTCTGGGAACAAATCTATTATTCTGAAAACTAGTAAATAAAGGAGCAAACTAAATCAAAACTGTACCTTAGGATGTCTCAATAGTTGATAATGAGAAGTATTTCTTTATAGAAGTATCCCACCTAATAAATAAAGTGGCAGTGATAGAATTTTCCTATTCTCACACAGTAGGTAATGGGTCTGGGCAAAAGTCATTATGGATGTTGATAATATTAGAAAAACAAAGTTAACCAGATAAAATATGCTTCCTACTGGATGGAAATACAATACATTATCTAAAGTAGTCGTCAAAGAATGAAAGCTAGATCTCATCAATTCTCAAGATCTTACAGCCAGTTTCCAGGGAACCAAGGGGAAGTGGAACCATTTATTGACACATTGGGCTGCAGTCAGCAAAACCAAGACGGTGGGAAACTACACAAAATAAATGACCTGGTTTTTCAACAGAAACCATAACAAAAACTAAAGATGGAGAACAAACCCAAGTAGCAAAAGAGACTTCATACTTACACAACCAATTGTAATATGTGAGTCTTATTTAAATGTTGATTTGAAACAAGTTAAATAATGGGACATACTTAGAGAATGTGAACACTTACTGGGTATCTGTGGCTCTTAGAAAATTGTTAATTTTTAAGATTTATTTCTTATTTTTTTTTTATTGTTTTTGAGAGAGAGAGAGAGAGAGAGAGAGAGAGAGAGAGAGAGATACAGAGACAGAGAGATGAGGGAGGGCCCAGAACAGTCTCCATAGTTGCACATCATTGGTTTTTCCACATAGTTTCATTCCACAGGTGGGCGGGGCTGCACAGGGCAGGAACTGGGCTGGGGTCTCACCCTGGTGAGAGCTGAACTGGGGGCACTCCCCAGTTCAGCATATGGGTCCACACGGACCGGGGCTGGGATTCGATCCTCGGTCCCCAGGGCTGCAAAGTGAGCGCCTAACCCACTGAGCCAGTCCGGCTTCCCCTCAAAATTGTTAATTTTTAAGTATAATAATAGGTCTGGGTTCTGTGTTGTAAAGTATCCTTATCTTATAAAGGTATTATATGTATAAAATATTTACAGATGAAATGATGTAACATTAAAATAATTTGGGTGAGGAGAAGAGTGGGCAAGATTGGACATGAGTTGATAGTTAATGAGATTGGGTGATGGGTACATAGAGATTTTATCATCTTAACATTTGCACTTTTGTATATATTTGAATTTTTTTGTAAGTTTTTTTTAAGTACAAAAAATCAGTGATCAAAAAATAACACACTAGTTGGGGGAGGAGAGCAAAAATCCCTGCTTATTAAAATATTGTTTTTCAACTTGTATTTTAGTATTTGAGTAAAAATATTCTGCATCTTTAAAGAGTTCGAGAACAACCACCTTAGGTTTAAACTACACAAAATAAAAAAATGGAGTCTTAAATCCGTAACTGATCATTTATCTGTTTTGTTCTGTTTGGGGATTTTTTCCTGATAATTTCAAACAAAACACTTCCTTTAACATATAAACAGAAAAAAATGTAACTAACTAGAAAGCATGTGGTTTATATTTTTAACAAACACCTTTTATCCAAGGAAATAAATTTCTTAAGTTTGTCTATTTTCTCCCCAAAAGCATGAAGAGACTCATATAACACACTTCATTAGCATAGAAATGGATTTTTTATGTGTAATTTGCTTTTTCCTCCCACTGTATTACCTCATAGTTCTTTTACTTTTAAAAAGCACAAACACCTTAAAGAACGAATTTTTAAACAATATAAGATTTCAACATCTCTGTATTAGAATTAAAATATATCAGCTATATGGTAACAAATTAAATTAATTTAAAAGCAAGTAAATAGTCATAAATGGAGGCCCTATATTTTATGCATTCCAGGGAGATTTAACCTACAATTACAGAAAATGGGATAAACTCTCATTTGTGAGTTTATTATACTGTTTTGAGGAGTCATTAGCTTAGCTCACTACAGTAATGTATTATGATATGACTGAACCAGTGAGCACAGTGCTTGATGGAACTAAAAGGATCATTATGGTCTCTGGGAACTATTTATTGCTAATGTAAACAAGATTAAGAAGAAGATACATGCAGTAGGGGAGACAGTAAATAATAGGCAACTACCTAATTCAACTGAAGCATTTTTCATGAGCGAATGCTGACTCAGGACCCAGGAAAGAGTACGTAAAAGAAAGCGAAAGTTTCAGCGGGTTTACATGGAACCCAATACGGCGTGCAGATTAGCCGTAAAGATGGTTCAAGTATCTAGATAACACGCTGGCTCCTCTCTGACTCCCAATAACTATTTATCTCAGGAAATCCAAGTAACCCTATGGTGTCTAGTTTCTTCTGTAAGGGAAACATTGGGAGGACCTAAGCGTTTCTAAATACCAGTTCTGTAATTATTACATGCAGGAATCTAAAAATTCAAAACAAGCCATTTAAGACTCTACCCTAAATTGACCTTCCTCAGAGAGTACATATGTATAGTATGTTCTGTGATGCACCACACAGATCCTCGTTAGGGAGTGAGTGACCTTGGCTGAAGACAGCCACCTCACCCAAGGCCATGCCCTACTCCTGGGACAGACCTCACCCAGTGATGGGGTACAGAAAGGCCTGGTGACATTGCCCCAACTCGGGACAACTCTGAAGGGATCTCCCAGGACACAGCTCCCCATGGGCTGGCTGAGGACTTCAGACCACAGCCTCACACCCCCTTTATGGGGATCCCTTCTCTAGCTCACGTATGATCCCCAGCACATCCCCATTTAAACTTCCTGCATGCGAGTCACTGACTCGAATTCAGATACCTGTTTCTCAAGAATCTGTGACAGTAGGCATCCATGACTTATGGGGAAAGGGGACAAAACATGTGTGGAGAGGACAACAGAATTGTACAAGACTGAGTAGACACTGGCCTGAGGTATGACCCCGGGTACCATTTGCATAGCAGTGTATCTTAAAGGAGTGAATACCTTTGGTTCACAACGAAGCAGGCATCTCAGTTGTAAAGCTGAGGGACGCTTTGTGCTACACAGTTTCCTAGTTGCTGGTTATACAAACGTGATGACAGAGCAGCTGGCCAGGGAGGGCTGACCCTGCCCAATGCATTGCTGCATATCAAAAATCAGTATATTAATGACTATTAAATTTGCATAATACCACACTGGCTGGTATACAATTCCTCTATGTGTTATTCCTTCTGTCCTATGTTTGCTCCCTTAGGTTCCAGAATGCTTGAGGGTAGCAGCTAGAGTGCACACCGTATACATGAAGGACTCGCGTGAATGAGGAACTGTGCAGAGCCTCGTATAACAGCATATGTCTCCTCTGCTGGACTCTAAGCTTCCATACGTGCTCCTCTGTGTCCCCTAAGCGTAGCAGAGGATCCGGAGTCAGGTCTCAACAATATACGTATACTGAGTGAAGGAAGAGTACCATAAGGCATCTTCTGAGAGACCCAGGGGAAAGCGCTGGTGTCGTCCTCATGGTGGGGACGATGGGTCTGAGACTTCAGTACAGGTCACAGAGCAGGGTGGTGACAAACAGTGGTGCAAACACCACCCGATTCCAAAATGCGAAAGCTTATCCACTCTGCCTCACTGAGTGGTGTGTTGGCCCAATTTCACAGTGAAGGAGGAGGTGAAAGAAGACACGAGAAAATACGGTTCATGCCTGAGACCCACCCCCCGTCCATCTCACTCACTTGCCACGTTCTTTAGGGCTCACTGTTGGGTTCAAACCCTTCAGGAAATCTTCCTGAGTGGCCAGCTCTGTTTGTGACTTGAGAACACAAGCTGCCTCTAACGTCCATTAAAAAAACAAACAAGTGGTCCCCAGCTCTCCTGCAGAACTTGCTCCTGTCCTGTGTATGGGACACTCTGAGCCTCCCGACGGTGTTATAAATTCTGAGGGCGAAGCGCCTCCTCATTTTCCCTGTTTGCAGGGCGGCACACCGATGAGGTTCTCAAACTACACAGCTGAATGTCTGACCAGGAGTGATGAGTCCGCGACACAACCACCACCACCAGTCGACCAGATTTCCTTCCACTGTTTCTACACTTCAAAAGCGTGCCCTCATGCACCTACTTGCAGGGACTGATCCAAAGTGCTGAACCAACCAGGAGAAGGGTTTGAAGGAAAATTAGAGAAAGAGGAGGGGACAAAGGCTTTGCTGCCTCCCTTGTACATGATGCTTCATGCAAAGAACATTTGGTTTTAATTTCATGAGACCACGGACTCCCAGGTCAAAAACAACACAGAGATGAAGGGCGGTGAAATTCCTAGCAAAGAGGATATGAAGACTCTTCAGAGACATGGAATGGCTCGAACACAAGAATGGACCAGATTTTTTTAGCACTTCCTGGAAGAATGAGGTGGAGCGATAGTGAAAATTATCTATTTCATTACAAGAATAGTACAGGCTGTTTTATGCCAGAGCAATTATCTCGTTAATTGCTCTAGAATGAGTATCACCCAGTTTCCAGATACATAACACACGCTCTGCCAACTGTGATTTGACTTATGCCAGCAGTCCACAACGGTTTTAGCTGCAGACGTCACCAGTAGGGCTTAGAGCCACCCACAGGAGCCTGTGGCGGATCCAGGACAGTAGAGAAGAGCACAGGGAAGTGGAAGAAGAAAGGGAATGAATGTCAGTAACTGGGACCAAGGAGTCCCAGGAAAGGAAAATGAAGAAAGGAGCTTGGACAGAGGGAGAGAAAGATAAAGGGGAACGGACAGAAGAAAGGAAGCGGTCTGTGTGGAGAACAATGGCCTTCCCATTGGCACTCGAGGGCTATAATAGGTTGGGGGCACCTTAGATGTTACTGCTCTTTTTATAGAATTCAGCGAAATGAAGTATATAATGAGCTAGGCAAAGTGCCAGACACAATGTGAGGTATTTTCTTTCCCCCAAATGGGGTGTTTGTGTATCCTCTGAAAATACACAATGTGGCTAATTAGGATAACAATACTGATAATGGCTCTTTAATTACTGCAGAAGGCTTGTCTCCTCTAAGCTTCCAAGAAAAGCTTTGTCCTGGTAGATATAAAAAATCTCCCATCTACTAGCGTCAGCCATAAGCCATGCTGGTACTTCCTGAATGGTAACTAATTTTCAGTCCTGTACCAAATAAAGTTGGAAATCAAGGTTTAAAACTCTCTCTCTCTCTCTCTGTAAGAATTATACACCTCCTAACTCTAAATAAACGCTTGTCTACATTGCAGCCATTATCTGCTTATCAGATGTCATCCAATACGTAAATGGAAAATGACATTCCCAAACCTCATCAAAATCTGAAATATGTCCCCAAATCTCATTGTAATCAAAGGTTTCAGCCTCTTTCCCCAGAACCCCCTTCTACTGGAGTTATTGCTCACGAGTTAGATGGACTTCCTTCAGTTCCTACATTTATTTCTTCAGCCTGGGAGATATCTGGGTTGGATATGAGGGCAGAAAGAGTCCAAAAGTGAGCCACAGAAGGAAAGGAAAATAATCAGAATCCCCCCACACCTCATCAGCTGGCTCATCAGCCTCTCCGTAGTGGAGGGGGAAACAGGACAGCGCTGACAAACACTTCCAGGCCTTAGCTCGGAGCTCAGGTGGCTCCAAGTCTGTCAAACGTGTGATCTTTAGCAGAATCCTTTTCTTGGACAAAGAAACTGTGAGGAAGGGACACCAGGCAACAGGCCAGGCCCTTGGTGGCTGAACCAGCATGAGTGAAGCTCTCCCAGGGTGGTTTTTCCTATGCTCTCCACCACAGTTATCCCCAAGGTCTGAAGTCATGACCGCAACTGATTTTATTTTATTATTTTTTTAAATATAAACATCTAACAGCTCCTGGAATGTGAAGGGCAGTCAGTAAATGTTAAGTTTGGCTCCGCTTCTCCCATTCATGCCGACGGCATCTGTGGCGTGGAAGAGGAGACGCCACCCCACGAGCTGTTCTACATCTTGAATGGTGCCCTGGATCTACCCCAGAAGGCTGGGTGGGGACTGTTGGCTGGGCGAGAGTTGTGTTCACTCTCTACTCAGAGAATTCGAGAGAGATAAGAAAAAGTGATCTGTTTCTTGGTATCAGTTTCTGCACATTTCCTTTTTTTCTTTTTTTTCTGGGTGCTTGTTTAATGGCAACTGTAGGCTAATTACAAGCAAACAAACCAGGAAGGACGGAAACTCTAGCGTGAATAAACCCCTTTGGCTGGAGTGCCTTCAGCCTTGAAAACGGCACTGCTGGTGGTCGAGAGCTGATGGGAAATGGAGCACAAGGCATGTTGCTGCTTTCCCGCCTGCTTCACTGCATCCCTCAGAAGTAAAGTACTATAAAACCCATTTTAACTTTTAAATACAGAGTCATACAGGTGTCTTTTATTCACTGGTAATTACTTTGCATGTGTTAAATGCCTCATAGTAATTTGTGTGATCCCTTCCTCCTCCACAACAGTGTGTAAGCCCCACGGGCAGGACACACACGTGATGGTGGTCACATCCTTCCCCCCACCCCTTGTCCCGGACCCTCACCCCCAGCGTCTTCCCTTCTGAGACCTATGACACAGCCCTGCATGTGTATCCCAGGTGCTCGGCAAGTCCTGCTCTGTTAAAAGCGGAAACACACAACGGTGCATGTATACTATTCTGTCAAGCCACCCCAGGAAATCAGCCTCAAACAGCGTGACAAAAAGAGCCACGGAACTCCAGGCTACACACAACATTCCCAAAGCCCAAGTGTAGGATTCACAACGTTGAATTACTTCATACAATAAGCAGTTGATCAATGGCTCTGTGGCACTTCAAACCACCTTGCATTAGTAACTTTCTGAAATTATGCCTGTGAAGAAAAACATGGTTTCATTTCCTTCCTTGCTTTATTTGGGTAGAATTATTTTGTTTGTTTCTTTGTTTCTTTCTTTCTTTTTTATTGTATTTTATTTGTTTTTTGGCTTAACCATGTGGTAAATTGTGAGGATTAAACAAAAAACAAAATTATGCTCATTTTCTCATTACAGAAGAATGGATGATTCAGCATATAGAACTCTAAACTGACAAAATAGTGAGATTAGATGGTGACTGTTCAAATAAATAAGATAATGTATGAAAAAGCTTTTAGCATGAGGTAGGGACACTATATATAGCAGCTGTTATTTTGCCTAAGTTAAAATCCCAAGGCCCTCTTTATGTTGAGAGTTCTAATACATGTTAAAAAATATGTTTATAAACTTAAATAGCGTAAAAAGTTTTTTTTTATCAACTTAACTACCAAATACTTCAAAGAGGCTAGACTTAAAAGCTGAAGGCGTATGAGCTCATAAAGGTAACTATGTCATAAATTAACCATACTGAAGATTTTGACAGGATACCGTCCTATGTCTTACGAACTCATACAGAATTAAATGTGTATATTTCTTAAAATATTAATGAATTGAATATGGCCTACAGAAAGACTGCCTAAAGATGTGCGACAAGATGCCTGAGGGGCTAACTTCCTGTCCAGATGTGGGTCCCCAGGATGCATTGGGGATTTTGACCGTTAATTGTGTAGCATTGGATTTCGACCCAAGCTGACCTGCCAGTGCTCCTGGACTCTTGCCAAGCATTGTGTGCACATATCCAACCTCCCTGTGCCATAAAAGTCCCCCAGTGAGCAGAGCCGCAGAACACAAAGCTTACTTGGTTTAATTGCATTAATAACTACTCAAATCACACATCTTAGCAAAGAGGAATAACCTCTCGGCATACGACGTTTTTTGAACACCTTCCAACATCACAAGGGCCCGTGCGGTCCATTAGCACTCCACAATTGCTCTCCTTTATTGATCTGCAGGACGTAATTGCCCGCCTGAGCCGGATATGAACTGCAACTGACGGATTCATAAGCGGGACTAAGGCAAGGTGGGGCCCACCCTGACATCACAAGACCCAAAAGGCTAAGAAGAGAGCGAGGCCAGCGTCTGTAATATCTTTTAGACTTCAGGGTGCGTTCTGTTAAACAAAAGAGATCAGGATGAAAAACTAGAAAGTGGTTCAGTCTTGTCCCCTTCCTTCTCAAACAGAACTAGATCTTCAGCCAGAATCTTCCAGCACATCTGTGATCTGCATTTGCCCCCTTCTCTGTCCTCTACACATGGGTGCCTTTGGCGATAGTCCTCTTTTCTATACATTTAAATCCGTCGTTCCTACCAGCTCCCTTGTTCAACCTCCAAGTACGTTAAAAATATCTGCACATATGCTTACTTCTCACTTCAGTGAGGTCCTTCCTGTACCAACCCATCACCCTGTCTCTGACCCACTTTCGAGGCCAAACTTAGTAACCTACAGACTCCATCTGCACTTCCTCAACTTCATCTCACTCTGTATGAGTTTGTTCGATCCTGCCCTAGATACTGACATTTCCTTGAAATGATTTCCTCTGTATCAATCATCTATGTTCAGTCCCAACGCTTAATAAAGCGTTTTAAGTTTTAAAGCATTTTACAATGTTGATTCTCTTCTTAAAATTGTCTGCCTTTGCCTCTCTGCAGTGTCTTTGCCTTCCGACTCGTCCACATGTGTTAATTGTTGGCCTCTCTTGGAGGCTGTTTTCACACCATTCTCTTTTTTATTCGGATCCTTTTCTATGGGTGCTTAATGTTACCGTCTATAACTGACTGTTTCTGTATCCCCCTCCTTGGTCCAAGATTTCACTATCTACCCAGTCAGTTAATATTTGATATCTCAGGGGCACCTTTAACTTCTCCACTGCTATCAGCCTCTCATGTTCATATGTAGGCTAACCAGATGTCCTGCTGTTAAACGGGACAGAAAACAATGGTACTAGCTCATTACACCAGTACCTATGGTCAGCCTACCGACACCTTGAATTCAATCAGGCTGACCAGACATCCCATTTGAAATGGGATAGGACCGCTGTTTTCTGTCCCATTTAAAACTGTACGTCTGGCCAGCCTGTTGTTATGACAGAAAACATAGCAGCCCTCCAAGTCAGCAGAACCTAAATTGGATTTCTTCTCCTGCTCTCAAAGTTTAGAATCCTGTATCTTGTGTGAAAGAAGGAAAAGCACGCAGGCACCAATGCAGTGAAACACATGCTTACACGTGGCTGCTTACACAACCCAGTGTGAGCCCGGGAAGAACCGTGCTTTAGTCTGCCTGAAGGGGCAGGCATTGGGGGAAACTTGCTGTGTGGAGGCAGGATTTGGAATGAAATTTGAAAACTGCAGACGGGTTGCATAAGTGGAGGGAAGAGTGAGACAGCAGAGAGAAGAGGAGGAGTAGAGTCAGGGAGGACAAAATGGAGATGTAGGGAGGGAGGGCACAAGGAGGGGACCTATTGGCAGAGCTCGTATGTACACTGCTAAGCCTCCTACACTGAGGGCGGTGGCATTATCGTGGTTGACGGGGACCTAATAATGTTTCTGAGAAGGACAATTTGTGTGCCTCAGAACTGTTCATGGCAGGTGGGATTGGAGGGGAAAAGAGCCAGGGTGAGTGAGTCCACTTAGGAGGCTAAGCATGATTATCAAATACTATTAATTTGATAATATTTATAGACATCACTGGAGATACACCTGGAGTGGGGAGGAGAAACTTGGAGTCACATTGAGGTCTTCTCATTGGCTCTGATTTTATGTAAATACTGAAGACTCTAGGTCTCATCCACACTTTGAATACATTTGATTACATTCTTTAGAAGAATGCTGCCTAAATAACATTTGGAAAGAGAGAGGGAGAAAAGAAAGAGAAGAGGGAAACAGGAGAAATGAAAGTGAAGAAAAAGTACCGTGGGCAAACATGGGATGCAAAGAGAGGAAAACGATGGAAATGGAAGAAAAAGGGGGGAGCTATTCCTTTTTAAGTGGCTGAAAAATAAGCTATGCCTTTCCCTCATTGCTTTGGGAGGGACTTAACACCATTCATGAGTTTGTTACGATTGCTTTCATGAGCCAATGTCGTGCTGATATTGACACTATGAATGTGTTTTCATTTTACTGGATTGGGAAGTCAACTCAGGGGTCTGGCAAAGATAATGATTTACCTTCGGGTTAATTTTGGTTCTCTGTGACCGTGACACGATAGCTTGTTTAACCTACAGCGAAAAGGCTTTCAGAGAAAACCATTCATTGTGGAAAAATTCTCTATCTCCTAAAAAATATTCAAATGACGAGTAAGCATGGAAGCTTTATGGGAAAGCATTTAAGTGCCACATTAAGTGTCAGCAGGCTAATGAACTGCACGTGAATGCATCGTGTTAATGGCATCACTTAACCTGGATACTTCCTTCCATTACTTCAACCTTGCTACCAACAGACTGAATACATTCAGCTTTTGTTTTCAATTATCTGTTATGTCCTGCAACGGGTTTATTGTAGACACTGTGAACAACTATTATGGCCCCTCAAAGACATAAGGCAATTTTCTTCTCACTAGGAGATTTTGAACAAATTATTCTCAGTTTTAACATGAATAAGGCTGTGGATTTTAGTTCCCCAGATCTGAAATAATGGAATTCAGTTATAGTTTCTATTACAATGACCATATCACATCAATACATTGAGATGAAAAATCCTACAGAAGGTGCAAGCTTTCTGTCTTTGCATGATTTAATCTCTCCCTCTTTTTTTTTCTCCTTTGGTCCCAAGCTGAGGGAGCACTTTGAAGTGTAATTATTTTGTAGGGTACTTTAAATAGTTCACTGTTTGAAAAGATAGTGTTGTAGCATTTCATTGCTGTGAGCAGCACAAAGCATGGCTACCGCTTGCAATAATTAAAGTCGGTTATAGTTACGACTTTTATGATTAGCCCTGTTATGGCTCATTGAGCTTCAGTTTTGAAATTTTGTACTGAGTCCAAGACTACAATGTTTCTCAGTCATAGAATGCACTTTCAAGATTAATTTGGACAGTTTTCCGAGCCCTCCTGTTCTCTCCATCCTGAGGTTCCCGGGCTGTCCTTTCGTGGCATGGGGAGGCCCAGGCTGATGCCCAGCGGGGCTCCTCTGTGCTGGTGGAGACGCCCGGCCACCTCAGACTGTTCCCATGGGAGGCATATCTGTGTGAAGTCAACTTCAGACTCTGCTCAGCTGCCCAAGTAACCACCAGAAGTGGAGTGAATCAGAGGCTAGAAGTCTGGCTCTAGAAGGTACAAAAGCCTGCTGACTGAGAGGGAGGAAACCAAGCTTCCCCACCAGCCCCCCTGCCGCCATAAGACTCTCCCTCACACTCACAGAGAATACTTTGATAATGATTTTTATGCGATACAACCAAATTTGAGTGCTTTTTAATGTATTTATAGATATAAAAGTGGGCATCTTACAGTAATAAGGACAGGGGGAGGGCTCTGGCTGCCCCCAAACGAGTTTATTTTTAGTAGAAGAGGTGACATTCTTCCTACTCTTCCTTCCCCAGCCCCTCTCCCAGTCTCCCTCAACGTCTCTCACCAGACCTGCTCAGGGGCTGATGGGAGGAGGAGCCAATGAAGGCTACAGAATCAGGTGCGAAGTGCTGTGCTAAGTACGAAGGCTACAGAATCAGGTGCGAAGTGCTGTGCTAAGTACGGAGAAGGCTACAGAATCAGGTGCGAAGTGCTGTGCTAAGTACGAAGGCTACAGAATCAGGTGCAAAGTGCTGTGCTAAGTACGGAGAAGGCTACACAATCAGCTGCGAAGTGCTGTGCTAAGTACAAAGAAGGCTACAGAATCACATGCGAAGTGCTGTGCTAAGTAGGGAGAAGGCTACAGAATCAGGTGCGAAGTGCTGTGCTAAGTACGGAGAAGGCTACACAATCAGGTGCGAAGTGCTGTGCTAAGTACGGAGAATGCACGTGGGGAGAGGAAAGTGGAGAGTGCAGCATGAACTTCCCAGAGGAGCAGGGTCCGGGGATGGGGTTGCTGGGTGTTCCAGGGGAGGGGGTGAGGATGGGGAGGAAACAATGAAACAATTACAGAATAAAAAAAGGTGAAGACATAAGCCACCTCTACCACCTGCGCTCTGGCCCGTGGGTACTGAACGGCCAGTTGCCCTGCCCCCCCAACCCCCCGCTTCCCCAACCCCCCGCTTCCCCCCCAAGAAACAAGGGAGATTAAAGAGCACGCTACAGCCCACACTGCAATACGCACAACACGGGTGACGCTTGAGGACGTTAGGCTGAGTGAAATAAGCCAGTCACCAAAGGACAAATACTGGACGATGCCACCTCGAGGACGTGGTCAGAATCATAAAGCCACAAAGCGCAGAGGAGGGGGCCGGGGGCTGGGGGAGGGTGGCTGGGGCAGCCTTGTTTCACAGGCACAAACTCCTGGTTTCACGTGAGGAGGAGCAGCTGCCAGGAGCGGTGGTGATGGCGGTGTGAGTGTGTTTACCACTAACTGCACACCTAAAAGTGGTTGAGTGTCATTTTATTTTATGTGTAGTTTACCTTCATTTTCTAAAAAGGCAATACAAAATCATTAAAACCAGCAAAAAGAAATCTGCTCAATAACCTAACAACCAAAAATCCAGCCGTGAAATAATACAGCCTATAAACCAACAAAGGCAAAAAGAGGAAGCTTAGGCAGATGAGAGCTACCCACACGTTCCTAAGGCTGGAGCACAGGACACATGAGAACTCAGAATCGCCTGAAGCATTAACCAAATTACCTGATCAGCGCCTGGCCCACAGAGTGCTTGAACATTGGAACCCTGCAACATAGGATAATGCAAAAAAACGGGAAGAGAAAAAGCAAAAAGAGTGCACCGCTCTTTAAGAACTGATATTTCTCAGCTCTTTTAGAAGCTCTCCCTAATGGAAATGCTGAACGCTGCGACCATTACCATAGCACCCTGACAACTGCGATAAATCTCCAAGTTTAGCAAATACTAGAAAGAAACTTGCCCTTCAGACCTCCGAAGATGTCGCACAGGGTCACCAGGGTTCAGGTCCAGCAGCCCACGGCGTGGCCTCTGGAGGGCCAGCCCCTGAGGCACACGCTGCCCCTCTGAGCCTCTGAACAGGGGGACTGGGACTTGCCTGGTGGGCGGGGTGGGGTGGGGGGGCCGACTCTTTGTGGAGCAGTGTGGTAGGCGGGGCCTCCCATCCCCAGGTACACGGGTGTTTCTCATCGCAGGACACCCCTGCTGCCCACGAGAACAACCCATGGCCCATACTGTCGAGTTTCCTCTGGGAAGAGTGGTCAGGGTGACAGTTCCACGGTTTTGTTTTGAGAGCTGTGTTAACACGTTCAGGTCTATGAGACGCGTGCTTGTACCCAGCAAAGAACAATGTCACCATGTCACACGTGTGTCCTTTTACAATGTTTATGAAATCTGAAATCCCTGCTAAAAGTCAGCATGAGCCTGAGTTTATAGATGCTCTCCATGAGAGGGGGAGGGGAAAGGGAAGCAGGGAGATGGCAGAAAAAGGAAATGCCTGAGGGTGGGTGTGCCAGCCCACAGGAGCCCCGGGTTCATGGCAGCGCCGCCCTGCAGCACCGCCCTCCAGCACCGTGGTCACCAGGAAACCGGCTGCAGCTGGCTGAGTGTCTTGACCTTGGGCGCTGGGTGAACAGGACCCACCTGATTGGAGATCCGTGTGGCCTGATGTCACTACCACCTCTGTAATTCATTCTAATCAAACTCCTCATTCCAGACTCAAGAATTCGAACCAGCTGATATTCAGGATCTAAATACATGCACACCTCGTTTCATGGCACTTTGCTTTATTGTGCTTCACAGATGGAGCCGTTTTTATGAGTTGAAGGCAGGACCTTCCACCAGCGAAGTGATGACAACTCACTTTAGCACTAGATTCGCTTTACTGTGGCCATCTGCACCCAAACCCACAATATCTCCGAGGTCTGTCTGTGCTATAGGTAGTGCTTTATTTCCTGCCTTCAAGACAAAAGACTAAACAGGGCTCAGTGTGTTATCATTTCATTTCAAATGTGATTTTTAGATACCATACTTTCCGGCGTATAAGACGACCCCCTAATTTTACCGTTAAAACATAGGTTTAGGCCTATATTCGCTGTATAAGACTACAGCCTCAGAAGTGGGGGGTAGTCTTATACAGCGAATATAGGCCTAAACCTATGTTTTAACGGTAAAATTAGGGGGTCGTCTTATACGCCCGGTCATCTTATACGCCGGAAAATACGGTATACAGAAGAGTACTCATTGAGTGGCTAATGTACTAAAAAACTAGGCTGGATTCCAGGAAGTTCTATACACGTTGTGACAAGAAAAGGGAGAAAGACAACATTAAAGCGTTGTTGCAAATGTCTCAATAATAACATATCAGAAAAAGAAGTGCTATTAATATTGTCTTCCCTCACATATAAGGACAGAACCTCTCCACCATGTAGAGCACAAATTCCCAACCCCGTGCCCGCGGCCCGATTTGTGTGCGCCCGCCAGTATTTGACGGCATCAGAAGTTTTTCATAAACACTAAGTAAAACTGTCATTTATTCTTATACATTTGTTAGAATTTTAAAATATTGTTTTAGTATCTACACAGGTTTATTATATTCGTTGGTATGTTTGCGGTATCATATGTATCAGTTTGTCCCTAGCTTTCGCCTTTGTACACGTCGTGTCTTGTGTAGCCGCTGCACTCTTTAAACTCTCCTCCACCCAACCGGGAGACGCCAAGTTGCCATTGTGATTGTGGTTGCTGGACTGATCGGGTCGTGACGGTTAGCTAGGATCACAGTGTTTTGATATATTCGATTTTAAATGAACTAAAAGCGAGGTAGGTCATCTATTATTATGGTGGCAATTTGATATGATATTGTAGTTCTATAACTATTTTTTTTTTAATTTTTTTAGTCCTAAAATGAGTGGACCAAATAAGAGAAAATGAACCAATAATTTTAATACAGACTGGGAGGAATCATATTGTTTCATTAATTTAAAAGGTAAATGCGTTTGCCTGTTGTGTGGCAGTAGTATGGCAGTGCTGAAAAAACATAATGTTGAACGTCACTTCCAGACAAGCCATACCACTTTTGATATGAATTATCCACTTAAATCTGAAGAAAGAAAAAAATAAATCAACTAAAATTAAGTTTAACTACTCAACAGACTGTTTTCACTAGACATGTGGAAAAATCTAAAAAGGCAACCATTGCTTCTTTCAAAATTTCTCACATGCTCGCAAGGAAGAAAAAACCTTTCCAGGATGGTGAATTATGCAAAGAAGCATTTCTGAATGCTGCCGATTGTTTGAGGAATATTCTAACAAGCGTGAGATTATGTCGGCGATACAAGACCTACAGTTGTCAAATAACACAGTCACAAGAAGAATACACGCCATTTCAAAAGACTTGCAAACTCAGTTCAAGACTGACTTGGAAATATGTGACTGCTTCTCTCTGCAATTTGACGAGTCAACAGATATAGCAGACACCGCACAGTTGGCAGTTATGGTGAGAATGGTATTTAGTAACTTCACAGTAAAAAAGGAGCTGTTGCAAAGATTACCAATGAAAGGACAGACGAGAGGTGAGGATATTTATAAAACTTTCAGAACATACGCCGGGTCGATAAACATGCCTTTGCATAAGTTGTCTGCGATAACTACCGATGGGGCACCAGCAATGGCTGGTAAAAACAAAGGATTTATTGCCCTTTGCAGGAAAGATGAATC